>JAOTBA010041178.1:0-14472 GCA_025629845.1 Erythroxylum squamatum
CTTGCCACATGTCACATGCTTAGGCCCTCTTTTATTTCCTTTCCAATAACAATTCAATTTCTACTCCAATTTTTTCCAAAATTCCAATGGCTCAAATTAATAAATCCTAAAATCATTCAGCTAAATCTCCCGTGCCATTGGACAGTAATTTCTACTACTGGTACACAATCAGTCTGCCACTTGACATTTTTTCTAGTCCAAAAATTACCCCGAAATTTTCAAAAAAATTTCTAAAAATTCACTAAAAATTCTAAAACCTCAAAGACCCTCTCCAACTCACATTTTTCATAACAATCACATTTATTCACAACTATATCGGGAAATGTCATGAATGCATGTACAGTCATTTACATGTGCAAAATTTACTATTCATGTGTATGTGTATGCATGACTATATCAAGACAATTCTAAGCACTTATAAACCATTCCAAATTACTATCCTACCCTTCCCATCGGTGATGGGATGTTACATTTAGTCCCTCTTTTGGTAGTCTGTTAGCGTGTTGATGTTGTGTATTTCGGCTCTTCGCACAGGAAGGGCTTTTTTCTTTGCTGTGGTTTTTTGCTCGGTATTGGGGTCTCCCCGTTGCTTATACTTTATTGTGAGCTCTAGATAGGGCAACTAAAACTAGAGTTGGAATGGGGGGTCTTTACAGGGTTGCAACTTGCATAGGACCTCGGAAATCGACGAGTGGAATTAGATGTCGACTCAATGATAATTATCAATCTTTTATCCTCCTCAGATGCTCAGACAGACCCGTTTAATTCCCTGATAGTAGGGATCCGACACTTAATAGCTAGAGATTGGCTAGTGAAAGCGAGACATGTTTACCGCCAGACTAATAGGGCTGTGGATTGGCTAGCCAACTATGTCAATTCACTTGCACTTGGCATTCACCTTTTCCAAAACCCACCTGTGGGTTGTTTATCCATCCTACTAGAGGATATATTGGGTGTTTCATTTCCTCGATTAGTTACGTAAGGCCTGTATCTCTCCTTTTCTGATTAAAAAAAAACTAGAGTTAGAATCTAGATCAAAACGTAAGTAAAAGTAAAAACTATGTGGGAGTAACTATCATTGGCAATGTTATAAATATCGTAGCTATATTAATATTAAATTGAGTTCTAGTATGATACTGTACCGGTACTAGTTAATATTAGATACTATTTTTGCTAGTTTTTTAAATTTATAAAATAGTTTCTGAATTTTTAAAAAGTTACAAATCAGTCCATTAGTATATTTTACTGTATACTTTATAATTTTACAACAACTCTGTCTAAAAAAATCTTAATAATAAAAATTTAAAATAACAAGAATTTATTTATTTTTATTAACATTAATTTTCAAATATTTATATAACCACTAAATGAAGTTGTTATGTTCATACAAATACAATTGTATAATAATTTGACAATTATGATTACAAAAATTCTATTAATTTGTTGCTTTACTATTTGTAGTCAATTTTTTTGTATAATATGAATCACATCATTTAGTTATTACCTTAAATTTTAATTTAGATCAAGGAGTTAAATTTTTATGTAAATTATATATTAAGGTTAACACAACAATATTTTATATCTAAAAATAAAATAAAAATTTAAAAATTAACGTTAAATTGAAATGTGATAAGTTCATATTCTACTACACATAGGGTAGCTACTAAATAGGTACTCTAGTATAATCTTTTTGTTGTTTTATAATAATGTAGTGAAATTTAAAAAATAATACACTTATACAAGTTATTAATTATTTTAAAATTTAAAATTTACTTAACACCACAAAAAAGTCATTACACATAATTATATAAAAATATTATCAAACTTAATTAATTTACTAATGGTCTCTATTTTTTAAATATATTTAATTAACAAATATTTTTACGAGGCATAATTTTATGTTGCTAAATTTATATAATAAATACATGATTAACAATTATAATTAAAAAAGAACCATATTTAATATAAGCAAATAAATATATTTGATTATACAAAGGGAGAGAGACAGAAGCACTTAAGGGGTATTTTGTAAACTTTTGTAAAAATTTTGATTTTTTGCAAACAAGTCTATATTTTTCAAAACTTACGGTACCGGCCTGTATTTAAACTAAACGAAATCACCTAGTATCGACAATCGGTATCCAAGAAGGCTGTTTCATACCGTCTTTTGGCCGGTATGAAATTAAAAATACTGACTATTACATTGTTATTCTATAAGAGGATCCTGTAAGGACAAATAGCTTGTGTAAGGCAATCTAAGGACTCAGGGAATTGAACCAATATTACACGACAATAAAACTGACTTTTAGTGATTTTATTTTTTTCAACGATTTGAAAATTGTTGCTAAAAGTTAGCTTTTTGGAGAGAATTTCCAATAACGTCACCAAAAACTTATCTCTTCACAACATTTCTAGGAATCGTCGTTAAATGCATGTATTTGGTGACGATTTAGTCTTTTGCGATGGTTTATCATTTTCGTCGCTAAATGTGAAACCTTTGGCGACGAATTTTTCAATTGTCCCAAAAAGCTACACTTTTGGCAATGAATTTTTAAAATCATCGCGAAAAGTTGAAATAAGTACAATTTTCGCCTAATGAATTCAAACTCTATAAATTCATTTAAAAATTTGGATTTATAGACAAAAGATTTTTTAATGATGCCTATTCTACATAGTACACCTTCATTCATGAAAATTTTTGGTGAAAATATAATGAAGCATCTAAAAATTGTAAAATGTTTTCAAAGTTTTAAACATGTTATTGAAAAACACATGGTAGGTAATTAAATTTAAAAAGTAAATATTGTTTGATATAAAAGATAAACATACCAAAAATTTTAATGTTAATAAGATCAAAATATCATAAATTTAAGTTGATTACTATTCTTAATCATTAATATGTATTACCAATTAAATAATAAAACATATAAATATTGAAATATGATAAGCAATATAATATAATGATATATGGTAAGTAATATTAGATTTTAATTAGAAGATTAACAATTCTTAATGACAAAATAATAAATAAAGTTTCATTTTAGCTGCAATGTCTAATGTTCAAGGGCCATTTTCTTTTAATCAAGCTAGACTAAAACATGAATGGATAGATGCCGTGAATGTGGAGTTGTAGGCACTTGAGGACAACAAAACATGGGAGCTGACAGAGTTGCCATTAGGTAAAAAGGCCATTGGTTCAAAATGGGTATATAAGATCAAACTCAAACCTGATGGCACAGTTGACCGATACAAAGCTAGATTGGTAGCTAAGGGTCAGGTTAAAGAAGTAGATTTTATCGATTGTTTCTCCCCAGTTGCAGAGGTTGTCAATCTTTGATTGTTCTTGGCGATTTTAGCAGCTCATTTATGGCCACTTTATCAACTAGCTATTAATAATGCTTTTCTTCATAGACATCTAGATGAAGAAGTGTACATGGTTCCTCCTGATGAGTAAGTTAAAGCTCAAAAGCATCAAATTTGTAAATTACTCCAATCCTTATATGGTCTCAAACAAGTATCACGACAATGGAATCATGAGCTTATGACCAACCTGTAGTCTATTGGATTCATTCAATATGCAAATGATCATTGTTTTTTTATCAAGAAAACCGATTCTTATTTCCTCAGCTTACTTGTCTATGTTGACGATGTTCTTTTCACAGTTTCTTTCGAATTGGAGTAACAAAAGTAAAACAATTTTTGCATCATCAATTTACTGTCAAGGATTTTGGTTCGGCCAAATATCTTTTAGGCTTGGAGATATCCAGATCTACAGAAAGGATTTTTGTCAATCAATGTAAATATGCTTTGGACATTCTCGATGACGCCGTTTTACTGGGTTCTAAGTCTGCAGCCACGCCATTACCAAAGGGGTATAAGTTTAGTGCTAAAAATGGTGAATTATTAACTGATCCCGAGTGCTAAAGACGATTGGTGGGCATAGTGTTATATTTGCAATTTTCTTGTCCAAATCTCTCCTATGCAGTTCAACAACTTAGTCAATTTGTCCAAGCTCCACGATCCTCTCATTTGGAATGCAGCAGTACATGTCTTACGTTATATTAAAGGCACTCCTTCAAAGGGGTTGTTTTTCTCTTCCCGTAACTTTTTCAAAGTTGAAGCTTTTTGTGATGTTGATTAGGCCTCCTATTTTGATACATGCCGTTCTCTTACTGACTTCTACATTTTTCTTGGTGGTTCCCTGATTTCCTAGAAAACTAAGAAGTAAATTACTGTGTCTCGATCCTGGGCAGAAGCGGAATATCGAAACATGGGTACTACTATTTGTGAGTTGAAATGGGTTCTTTATCTGTTGCAAGATTTCTAGATTTTGGTCCCGTTGCCAATCTCTTTGTGTTATGATAATCAAGCTATCATTCATATTACTTCAAATCCTATTTTTCATGAACACACTAAGCATTTGAAAATTGATTGTCATCTTGTTCATGACAAGTACAAATAGGGGTTGATTTTTCCATGCCATCTTCCTTCTAGATTTCAAGTTGTCGATTTGTTTATTAAGTCTTTAGCTGCTCCTTTGTTTCAATAGTTTATCTCCAAGTTGGGCTTATGTGATATATATCTAAGTCCAACTTGAGGGGGGTGAACGAATAGCTAAGAATAGCTATATACTCAAAGTCATGGATGTGACATGTTAAGTCACAGTAACGAGGCCTTCTCTATATACTGATTTATTTATTTTTCCACGTGAAAAAGTGAGTTGTGTGGTAATTATTCCGTTAGTCGGTTAGCAGACTGTGTTTTGTTATAACTAGTGATGAGTTACAGTTACTGATATGAGAAAATATTCAGATTCTTTCTGATATTGATTTATTCAAATATCAATTTCAACTTCTGATGATACATCTTTATCAACTAAGGAAGTTGTTAATTTGGATCTTGGTTTTTAAAGAAATTTATAATAGGAAAAGGGTTACAATTTCATATAATGGAAGCTGAAAAATTATTTGGAATCTGACATTTGCTGAATAACTTTATGATAAATTATTTCAAAATGATAATTGCATGAGATTTATTAGTTATTCCAATGTCTACGATTACTTTTGTAAGTGCTCTTTTTGACGGTGTAGGGTAGTGCAGTGGAGCTTATCAGGAAGTGGAATTTCATTAAATGAGAAAAAATGATCGGAAGATGCCATAGCGTTTAGGATAGGAAATAAGAATATACTTTGCAAAAGGTTTCTTTCGACTATGCCCAAGTTCTTGTTGATAATGATTTTGTTGAGTTTTTTTAATTCTCACGTGTCCGGTACAGCTAATGTTGAATAAGTCTTCCTGTGATATTTTCACACCAGATTGAACTAGTCCAGCAGTTAAGATTTTCTAGGCTGAATATTTTTCATTCTTTACGTGAACGTTTGTTTTGTATTTGCCTATTTAAAGGCACGGAAGTTTTCTTGATAAACTATCTCGCAGTATCAAAAGTTGCTTCCAATTTTTCTTCTTGCTTTGATCATAACTCTAACAAGTTTGGTATCAGAGTAGATTTGGTCCGAATTATTAATTTTTCAGTTGTCCGTCTGGATGTCCAGTCCCAGCGGCCCGGTCCGGTTATCACTGTGTTTATTTCAAGTGACAACTGGATGTCCAGTCCCAGTTGCACTTGAGGGGGAATGTTAGAGTATCCCATATTGACTAAACATAAAAATGTTAAAAGGTTTATAAGTGGTAAGGGTCAACTATCCAAACAACTAGTTCTAGTTATTTAGACAATGATTGACCCAAGTCTAAGTCTTATTAATAGACTCTACACTTTGCCAATATTAAAAATTCAATAGATTTTGCTTTAAATTTAAGATGATGACAACAAAGTGATTAGTTCTTTTATCAGTTTGTCAACGCTTAGGGACTCGGAATTTTCACTAAATTGCTGACAGTGATGAACGTACAAACTAATAATTTAAAGTTACGTAAATCATTTTAGCACTTGGAAACAGAAAAGAGATAGTTTAGTAGGCTTGTTGAATCAAAATTGTCAAATTATAATAATGTTTCTATCCTTATACAATTAGACAAATCAAGTAAGGCAAATAGCGTCTATTACATAAAGGCTGATGATATGAACTAACATATGCTGAGGTCATTTCATCAAACACTTAACATACGGACAAGCTAACGGTAGTTAGATAAGGTCTTTAATAATTATAACCATTTTTAGCTGTACAAAGTGGAGCGTGGACTAATTAATGATGATGTTTACGGTACTCGTTACATTGCAAATCGGATTCCCTGTAATTCGGAAGTTCAGATCCTCTGTCCAATATTATAGTGTCTTATTGTGTCTAATAAATCTCAACTATTTATTTGTGTGGGTCCTGTATGAGTCCGTGTGAGCCCCGCAAAATAAATGGCTGAGATTCTATGAGACAGAATAAGACGGAGTAATTTTGGACAGAAGGTTTGAATTCGTAATTTGGTTGACGTGAACATACGGCCAAGTCAACGGTCGATGGATAAGTTCTTTAATAATTATAAGTCCATCCTTCTTCGTTTGAAGAAAAAACAAAAAAGAATTCCATCCACCTTACAAGTTGGTCTCATGAATTATCGTGTCTTTCACTATAGATAAATATTTTTTAGTAGAAATACTTAATTCCAGCTCTTATCTTAGCCTAGTATTTATCTTTCTCATAGATTCGTCATTTCTTCAACCAGCCTTTTAAGAAGCGTAGCTCTCTCTTTTTGTGTCTATAAGTCTCTCTTTATCTTCAATTGTATTCACATCTTCCAGGTCACCGTTGTCTTTCTCTGCATCCGTTGCAGTCTTTGTCTACCAGGTACCATTTTCTCTAGCTTGAAGATGTCAGCATGTTTTGATTTCATTTCCTTTTTAAGGATACGGTGCGCAAACTACATTGGCCGTCTTTTCACAAGAAGTCATGCTCCAGCCGAGTCAGAACCAACAAATGCTGCGTATCACGTAGCATATGCTCTTCCGTCGAGTATTGCTCAGTCAACGGATGCTGCGTCTCACGTAGCATATGCTCTTCCGTCGAAAATGGATGCTCCGCCTCACGGAGCATATGCTCTTCCGTCGAGTAGCACCAAGAACAATTACGGAATTTTGTAGCCTAGCAAGGGCGGATCTACAAATAATTTCATCCTCCCTGTTAACGCTAATGTAATAACGGAGGTGTCTGGTGAATAATTTATTTATTAGCTTATTTAATTCCGATAAACTGATTTTTAAAAGTTTTATAAAAGAAGCTTTTGGAGTTAGTTATTTGTCTTACGACAATATCGCCCTTCACTTTACTCTCTACTTTTGTTGTATGTTTTTCAAAATTGGTTTTTTTTTTATTGTATAATTATGTTTTGAAGTTTGAAAGAATATAATAAAGAAGTTAATTAAACTTTTTAATCTTTATTTAATTTTATAATATTAGTTTACAAATAAAATGTCATAATATTAAGTTTTTGAACATAAAGAGTCACATCAAATTAATATTTTTAGTATATAACTACTATATATCATATCTGTGTCATACTATAATTATAGATTTTTTTATTAAATAATAAAATTCATATATATTATTGAAAAATACCAATGTGATGTAGCTCTATGCATCATTCATATTAATAGAGAATTTAACATTAAATTATTATTATTATTATTATTATTATTATTATTATGATTTTGATTAAAGTTATAAACTTACTTTTTGTAAAATTAAATATCTAAATCTAAATTTTTATAAGACTATTCAACGAAATACTAAGAAATATAGTATTCATGCCCTTATAAATTTTTTAAAAAATCATGCCCTCATAAGTCATTTTACACATTAACAGCTCATACTAAATAGCTAATTTTATCAAACATCTGTAATAAACAGCTAATATTATCCACTGATCAAATGAGCTACTACAATCACCAAGAACAATTAGACATTGACAACCTCCGCAAGGAGAAACTATCGATAAAATCTACTCCTTTAACCTGATTAAAACCCTTAGCTACCAATTTAGCTTTGTATCTATCAACTGTGCCATCGGGTTTGAGTTTTAACAAATTAACAAGAAAGGTCTTGTTTTGGTGAGAATTTTCTATCTCTTCTCTGATGATTTACCCCCTCTATATACAAAAGAGAATCCCTATCTTTAGGCAATTCAACTCTAATTATACTAAACAATCTCCTAAGAATAAGAAACTATCTTAACCCAAAATAACTAACAATATTTACTACCTAAAACAACAATATCAACAATATTACAATTTTATTCTCAATACCCCCCCTCAAGTTGGAGCATGCAAGTCCCGAATACCTAACTTGCGAAGAAAATACTCATACTGTCACCTGCCTAATGCCTTCGTGAAAATGTCAGCTAGCTGTGCATATGACGAGACAAATGCAGGATGAACATTCTTAGCTAGGATCTCATCACGAACCAAGTGATAGTTAACGCCGATATGCTTCATTCGTTCATGGAACACAGGATTCTGGGATATGTGCAAAGCTGTCTGACTATCACAATGCAAAGTTATCGATTGCTTGTGTGACACACCGAGGCTAGATAAGAGCGCCTTTAACCATTTCAGCTCACAAGTAGTCATGGCCATAGAGCGATACTCTGCTTCGGCCGAGGATCGGGCGAAGCAGAGGATCGGGGCATAGTATGTTGCTTCTTTGTCCTCCACGAGACTGGAGAACCACCAAGAAAAACCAACCAACCAGTAAGAGAACGCCGAGTTAACGGGCACCCTGCCTAATCGGCATCACACCAGCCGTCTAACTTCAAATCACTATTGCTGCGCAGCAATATGCCTTGACTCGAATGTCCCTTCAAATAGCAAACTACTCGCAACACAGCTTCCCAATGCTCTACCTATGGCTGCTTCATAAACTGGGACAGTACATGAACACTATATGATAACTCTGGCCGGGTGAAACATAAATAAATAAGTCGGCCCACAAGATGGCGATAAGGCTCCAGATCTTGGAGCTCGGCACTTGTGGACAAGGCGAGGCGGTGATTTTGCTCTAAAGGAACAACCACCAGTTTCGCCCCCAGGAGACCCACTTTCGATATAATGTCAAGCGCGTACTTCCGTTGACAAAGTACAAACCCCTCTGGACCACGCACCACTTCCACTCCTAAGAAGTATTTTAGAACACCAAGATCCTTCATATGGAAACATGAGCGAAGATAGTCTTTAAACTTATGTATGTGATATGGATGACTTCCAGAGATGATAAGGTCATCGACATAAACAAGAACATTCAAATGCACAACCCCTGTCTGCAAAGTGAACAGAGAATAATCAGAATAAGATTGTTCAAACCCATATTCTTTCAAAGCATTTGACAGCTTGGCAAACCAACATCGGGGCCCCTGTTTTAGACCATATAATGACTTCCGAAGCCTGCATACCTTCCCGAATGTTGTTACTTGAAAACCAGGCGGAAACTTCATGAAGGCCTCCTCTTTAAGATCCCCATGTAAGAAAGCATTATGGACGTCCATCTGATGCTTCTTAGCAACGGCAACCGCAAGAAAAACTCGGACAGTAACCATCTTTGCCATTGGAGCGAAAGTCTCTGTGTAATCAATGCCTTCTACTTGGTGGTTCCCAAGAATCACTAATCGGGACTTAAATCGTTCAACAATACCGTCGGAGTTATACTTGATCTTATACACCCACTTGCACCCAAGCGCTTTCTTTCCCACCGGCAGATCATCAATGACCCACGTATTATTAGCTTCAAGAGCCTCAATTTCTTGTCACATTGCATCACGCCAACGGCTATCTTTTACAACTTCAGAGAAACACATAGGTTCTCGTTCAACAGATAAGGCTGCGAGAAAGGCACGATGACATAAAGAAAATTTGTCACAATTCACATAGTGTGCTATAGGATAGGGCATACCTGAGGAGTGCTGCGATGTGGGTGTTGTGACGGATGGACTCAACATTTGTACAGTATGAATGACATAGTCATGTAACCTGATGGAAGTTTCTTTTCGTCGTTGTCCTTTGCCCAACGCCTCTGTCTCCTCCCTTTGGTCCGTGTTCTGATCAACATTATCACCCTGGGGCTCCAAGTTCGGCTCCCTAGCCGTTGATGGAGTCAACATGGTATCTCCAGAATTCACTGGCTCATCAACGCCCCCCTTGTGTCAAGCATCAATGAATCCTCAAAAACATCATCCATTATTGCAACATTCTTATTGCGTGCAAGGCTATCAGTTTCTGCAAAGGGAACACATTTTCTGAGAACACCATGTCTCGGGAGACAAAGAACTCACTTTTATCCAAGTCATATAAACGCCATTCTTCCCATAAGGATACCTAATAAAGACACATCGTCGACTACGACTTGTAAATTTATCACTTGTCTTCGTATGGGCATAACACAAACAACGTATCCGTAAATGATCATATGTAGGTTCCTTACCATATAATACACTATAGGGTGTTTTCCCATTCAAAACTGATGATGGTGTTCGATTAATCAAGTACCCAGCTGACAACACACATTCATCCCAAAATTCAATTGGAAAGCTTTCCTGAAAACGTAGCGCCCTAGCCACATTAAGAATATGTTGATGTTTCCTTTCCACCCGACCATTTTGTTGAGGAGTACCCACACAAGAGCTTTGAAAAACTATGCCATTATAAAAAAAGTATCTCTTCATATAAGTAAATTCAATTCCAATATCACTTCTGATCATTCTAACTTGTTTATCAAACCGTCTCTCAACCAAAGAAAAGAACATTTTCAAAGTACTGGTAACGTCCTTCTTATCAACCAGTAGGTATATCCACACAGCACGAGAATAGTTATCAACAATTGTCAAAAAATGGGAAGCACCAGAAGATGAAGGAGTGTTATACGGTCCCTACAAATCACAATGAATAAGTTCAAAAATAGACAAAGCTTTATGCTTACTAATAGAAATTTGTCCCTAGTTTGCTTTGCTCTTTGGCAAACATCACAATGCTTTTCTAACCTATTTTTATTCTCCTTAACACTGACATCGGGTATCAACTTTGTCACTTTAATAGATGGATGACCTAAACGTTTGTGTAGCAAGTCAAGAGATACTCAACTGGTAGTCGTTACGGCATGTACGTATGTCATTCCTTTGAAATAGTAAAGTCCATCTTGTCTTTCACCCGCACCAATTAGCATCCTCGTAGTGAGGTCCTGTATAACACACAAGTTGTTAGTGAATTGAACAAGGCAATTATAGTAATTAGTCAACTGTGACACTGAGATCAAATTGCAAGTAAGCCCCGGTACATAAAGAACATTTTTCAATGTTAAATTTCTGACAAGAGTTATCGACCCCTCCTTGACGGCCATAACACTGCTTCCATCCGACAAGCCTACGGGACACTTAGGAATCTCTTTTACATCATGAAGATCCTTAATTGTACCTATCATGTGTTTTGAAGCCCTTGTATCAATGATCCAAATTTTACCTGTCATTTTTCAGGTGTTGTGGTCTTTGACCCGCTCAACATCTGCAACAGAGCCTGCCACTGCTCCGGTTTTAGTCCAGGCAGAGGAGCGGTCTTGCCCTCTATGCTCTTTGACCCGCTCGGCACAGCAGGGCTGGCTTGGGTCGCATGTGCCTGGGCGTGACTTCTGCCCCCACGACCCCTGCTACGGCTGTTTGGCTGTCCTCGGCCGCGCCCTCCTCCTTTCCTGTCATTTCAAGGTCTATCTCTCCACCATTCTAGATAACCAATCAAAGCAAAACAATTCTCAGATTCATATCCTGTCTTCTCGTAGTACGAGGACACCCGATTGTTGTCTCTTCCATTAACATGGGTCTTGGTTACAAGGGCCATGACATCTCCCCTTTCTTCATTGCTACGGGAAATTGTCTTGACTCACTCTTATTGAATGAGAAGTGAATACACCTTATTAAGATTCGGCAGTGGATCTTGAGCCAAAATATTTGATCATACTGTGCCATATATATTGTCATCCAGTCCCCTAAGAAAAAGATGAACCTTTTCATCTTCTTGTCACTTTTCCAAAACTGATCCAAGATTGCAAGTACATCTCCCGCACTTGCATGTTGGCAGTTGTTCATAGTTCTCCAATTCGTCCCAAATTTGCTTGAACCGCCCATAGTAGTCTACTATGGTTTTTGCCTTCTATTTGCATTCTCCAAGGTCCGATCTAAGCTGCTGAATTCGCAATCCATTGGTGATGCAAAATTGTTCTTTAACATCGTTCCACAAGTCCTCCGCTCTTTCCACGTGAGAGATAGTAGAACGCAATGTTGGTTCGATAGTATCGCGAATCCAGGACACCAACAGTGAGTTGATTGTCTACCAATCTTCGAGATCTCCTGAGTTCTCGTCCGGTTGTTTGATCGTTCTATCAATGAACCTGAATTTCTTTCGGGCCCTCAAAGCGGTCCTAAACGAACGCGCCCATTCCTCATAAATTTCTCCTCTTAGTTGCACCTGGCTGATTAAAAATCCTGGGTTATCAAGCGAGGTTATATCATAGGGTGATATCGTCTTCCATTGTGAGGCTCCTTCTCCGATTGCACCACCCTCACTAGTAGCCATGATGTTTTGTTCTGTGGTGTTTTCCGGTTGCGGGCTACAACTCTGATACCATAACAAATTAACAAGAAAGGTCTTGTTTTGATCAGAATTTTCTATCTCTTCTCTGATGATTTACCCCCTCTATATACAAAAGAGAATCCCTATCTTTAGGCAATTCAACTCTAATTATCCTAAACAATCTCCTAAGAATAAGAAATTATCTTGACCCAAAATAACTAACAATATTTACTACCTAAAACAACAATATCAACAATATTACAATTATATTCTCAATAAGTTTGATCTTATATACCCATTTTGAACTGGTGGCCTTTTTATCCGGTGGCAACTCTGTCAACTCTCATATTTTGTTGTCCTCAAGTGCTTGCAACTCTACATTCGTGGCATCTATCCATTCCTGTTTTAGTCTAGCTTGATTAAAAGAAAATGGCACTTGAACATTAGACATTGCTAAAAATGAAAGGTATGATGTAGAAAGATTAGGTGAGTGATGATAAGGAAATGTTTGTGGTATAAGGCTGTTGCCGATAATGAAAGAAGGAATATAATGAATAGTAGATCAAACAAAATCATGTCCCATATAGATCTGGTTTACTTACGTAATTTTACTCTCCACCTTAAATTGAAGGGATATCTCAAGTTATCAACGTTAGATGTAACTTTTTGCACACGACATAATGAACATTACTTCTTACAAAAAGTTAAAAATTGGCAAATTTAGTTAACCCACGTTGATAAATTTGGGTCTAACTATTTCTTAAAAGATACTTTATAAATAGAAGTTTGTATTACATTTATAAAATATTTTAACATTATTTACTTATTCAGTGTGAGATTTTTGACATATTCTCTTTAGTTCAGAGCAAGATTGAATATTTGATCGACATACTAGACAAAAGACTACAACAAATTGGGCACTATCTCAAACCACTAAGATAAGTTTAGGCTTTGATATCATAATAAATTTGGGTTTAATTCTACCCAAAAAAAGACACTCTTTAAGAGAGTTTATTATACGTTTATAAACTATTCTTTATTGCTCAACCTTGAATTCTTTACTTGTACCTCTTCAATCCTCCGGCAGACAAGGTGGCCATGATAGGAAGTATACTGATTCCGAGTGACAGGTAACCATAACCACTTTCATACCATCTATCCATTCTTGTTTTAGTCTAGCTTGATTAAAAGAAAATGGCTCTTGAATATTAGACATTGTAGCTAAAAATGAAAGGTATGATGTAGAAAGATTCGGTGAGTGATGACAAGGAAATGTTTGTGGTGTAAGGTTGTTGCCGATAATGGAAGAAGGAATGAATAGTAGATGAAATAAAATCATTAAAACAGTTACATATATATTATTACGTTACAAGCGTTAACAGGAAGGATGAAATTATTCATTGATCGGCCTTTGGTAGGCTACAAAATTTTGTGATTGTTTCTGGTGCTAGTCGATGGAGGAGCATATGCTTAGCCTAACTGATATGCCGCAGCAAATGCTCAGTCATCATACTCGGCATATGCCTGTTGGTTTATGCCCTACAGCCAATCATATTGGTTGTAGTTTAGTGACAAATTATTTAAAGGCATTCTTTATCTTGTACATGTTTAAATGTATATGACAAAGTCCATGGGATAATTGGACATTGCAAATGAAATTATAATGAGATTATAATTATGAGGTTCATATTGCATTTATATATTATTCCTAAAAATGTTCCTAGTCATTGTTCTATTAAGATTGGACATTAATAAAATGAAAAAAAGACTAGCACACTTAAATAAACGTGTAGGTGCTTGCTAGAGAACAAGTTCATTGAACAGACCCGATATGAGAAATCTATTTGGAACATTACTTGTATGTCTATGGAATTCTCATTGTGATGATTGTATAAGTGATCCTTTGACTTGAGGTCATC
>JAOTBA010041195.1:0-14470 GCA_025629845.1 Erythroxylum squamatum
GTAAGAAACAAGGTAAATGACTATTGATTACTGGTATTTCCTTTCTCTTTTTTTATTGCTTTACTGTTACATTTCAGATTGGTTCCTGATCCTCTTGTTCTTGTGTACTCTTCAACACCTTTTACACATTATTGATATTATACCAAAGCTTGGGATGTATGATGTGCTTTAACTCATAAGATTCAAGATCCTGCAAAAATGTTTTATTTCATTGCAAAATGTGAAAATCTCTTTCAGTTGTTGGACCATCCTTGACCAGTTTAAGAACTTAGTAAAGTCAACTAATTACATTTTATATTTCATCGGCAGACTACAAAATGGCATTGTTTCTGGTTTTGGTTGTAATAGGAGAGGAGGAACTCCTTTGATGGCATGTGGATATGATTTGTCTATAATAGCGTCCTTTTCTTTCACCAATGACTGAATCTTCAGTCATCATATACTATCTGTTGTGTTTCTGCGTATAGCGCTATTCCTTTGATTCATAATCCTTGGCCATTGTTTTGCTTGTCTCAGGATGGTTTAACCCCACTTGAGCTTTGCCTTTATTGTGGTAGAGGCACAAGAACTCACGAACTTATCAAGCTGTTGAAGCAGTTTCCCAGGAAATTCACTGCTTTTGTAGAAAAAAATTTATTAATGAAAAATAAAAAATATATTTAAAAAATTTTCTTTAATTGTTTATATATATTTCTATATAAATAAAAATAAAAATAAATTATTTTTATATCTAAATCACATAGAATAAAATAAAATAAAATAATTAATAATTAATAATAATATTTTTATATAATTAATAATTAATTGTATATAATAATAAAATTATAAAATTTAATAAAAATTTTATTAATGAAAATAGAAAATATGTAAAAAAAGTATTCTTTAATTGTATGTATATATTTTATATAAATAAAATTATAAATAAATTATTTTTAAATATAAATCACATAAAATAAATAAAATATCTTAAATAATTAATTCTAATCATTTTATATAATTAATAATAAAATAATAAACCTCATGCAACAATCATTTTAATATAAGGGGTATAAAAGTCATTTATTATACATTACATTCTATTCCATCCATCTTCCAAACAATATTTCACTACATTACATTATGAACCCTTCCATCTCTCCTAAACAACTTTTTACTATATTACATTCTATTCCATTATAAACCGTTCCATTCCGTTCTATTACATTCCATTCCATTCTATTAATTAACATCCAACCAAACAGGATCTTAATGTCCGCTATGGTCCACCTTATAGTTGTGATGTGGTCTTTAAGCACTTGAATAGGCTTTTCCTCTTGAAGCTTGGTTAAGTTCCTTGCAATAATTATCGAAAGTGTTTCTCCTTTTCCCAAAAACACATATTAGAAGTACTCCCATAATTGCTTCAGTTCAACTGTAGGTGCTTGCATAATAGAAGGAAGAGATTTCGTATGAGATACTAGCAATTCAATAATTGGAGACACATTCCTTTTTGGAATCAGTTATAATGATTGCAATGCTAGCACAATTTCTTCCATCTTATTTGTAATGAATAAGTTAGAATTTTGTAAAGTGTTTTCCTGCAAACTCATCCAAAGAATGACTTCTAACTCATCTTTGCCTTCTATATCAAAAACTTCTTAAGACAAGCAATAATATAATCAATGGATAAAACAAAATGAACATCACTAGGGTACCTCGTAGCTTCAAAAATATTAAAGTGAACAATTTCACCGTCAAACTTCATATTCAATGTTGCTGCATCCACATCAATCTTTGTTAACGATGTCTTCAAAATGGTCGATCCAGAAGGATTGGTACAAAATTAGACGAAGGTTCTCCCTCTATTTTCAATACATAAAAGTCAGCTGGGAAAACCAATTCGTTAACCTACACTAAAACATCCTCTACAAACCCTTTTGGATAAGCGTTAGATCTATCAATCAATTGAATTATAACATGTGTTTCTTTCAAAGATCACAAATTCAACGAAGTTTAAATGGAATATGGCATGACATTAATTGAAGCTCCTAATTCAAACATTGCTTTTTTCAAATCTAGTATCACCTATTTTGTAAGGAATTGTAAACATACCTATCCTTACACTTTGGGGGAAGCTTTCTTCGAATGACTGCAGACACATTTTCCCCCATACTAACTTTCTAGTCCCCTCTCAGTTTCCTTTTTGACTTGCATAATTCCTTGAGGAATCTATCATATCATGGAACTTGCTTTATGACATCAATTAGAGGTAAGTTCACCTCTACCATTTTGAACATTTCCAAAATCTCCTTATCTTGCTCCTCCTTCTTAGATTTAGTAAACCTGCTACGAAAAGGAGGCAAAGTATTAGTAAAATTTTTAATCACAGGAGATTGAGAATTTACTTTAGTTCCCTTTTCAACTTCTTTTGGAGAAACTTTAAGTTCCCTTTTAGATTCTTCATCATTTCCATTAACACGAGTCTTATATGGCGCCTCTATTTCTTTACCACTTCTCAAAATGGTAACACTTTCATTCTCTTTCAGGTTCACAATCGTTTGAGAAGGAAGTTTGCCTGAATTTTGATTTTCCAATCGGCTCATAGCTCTAGCTATATGACTCAATAGATTCTCCAAATTTTGAATGCTAGCTCTTGTTTATTTTTGAAATGTTTTTATCGTTTCTTCCAATGAAGGTCCAGAGCTTGATGGTTGACCTTGTCTTTGAATGGTTATTGGCAGTAGCCTTATCGTTATCCTTACTATCCATAATTATTGAATGTAGGATTCTTCCATCCTGAATTTTATGCATAGAGGTAGCTAGGATCATACTTCCTCTATGGTTGACCCAAAAAGCTTCTAAAAGCATTCACGTGCTCTGTGGAAGTCTCTTGCAAGGTTGGATACATATTAGTGGGATGTCCTACCATTTTGCAAATTACGCATACCTTGACTTGTTAAGCACCATTTACAGCTAATTGTCTCACTAAAAATGTCAATTCGACTATTTAATGCTCCAATATGGCAATACTAACTTCATTGACTTTTAATGGTCTGGGTTTCTCTCGAATGTTAAATTGTTGAGAGTTAGCAGCCATGTTGGAAACTAGATTTTTAGCTTCAATGAGTGTCTTATCTACCAATGCACCCCCACTTGCTACATCTATCATAATTCTTCAAAATATTTTAACTCAATATAAAGAAGAAAAAAAAGGGTAGCAGTGGAAGTTTTAAAAGTAACTTTCATTAAAAAATTTGACTTCATAATAGCTGTTATTTAGTAAAACAAAAAATTTAGGTTCCTGAAAAGCAATTCAAAACATTTTTATCCATCGTTAATGACAGATGCCCCTCCAGACCCTGCCATACATTTTAGGACGTACTCTAATTGGTATAATCATATGTATAAGGAGACCTAACGGCATACCACAAGCTAAACAACAATTGATACACAGGTGTACCACATTTCTATACCAATTCAGATCATGTTCAAATTCCATTGTCGTGCCAATTCAATGCATATATAATTTCAATTCGATGCCATCTCAAAACATATATATAATCTCATAAAAATTAGCTTTCAAATTCAAGTAGCAACACTAATGAACTTATTCATAAATATACTTTTCATGATAAAATAGAAACCATTTTTCTTTCATTAAATCAGTTTAAAGATACTCTAACATTTTTTTCATTTATTGCCAAGTACACTCACGTGTTGAGTGTCTCTTCTTGACCTACACAAATTACAAGTCGTTTAATCATTTATTTCTGCTATAGGAAATAAAGCATTACAACTATCAATTTGGTTTTAACTACCATAAGTTATTTCATTGGTTTCCATTTCAAAATCTAACTCCGAAATTTACTAAAAACATTTTTTTTTAAAACATCATCCCACCCACTTAAATCATAATATGGCCGAATAGGTCACGCTAACTTTTATCATTTGATTTTTCATGAAAACAACCTTAAGATTTTGGGTTATTTACACCTTAACCGTAATTGAACTTCAACGAATCCCACCGTCAATTACTTTCCTCTTTAAGGCTGAATTGTCCTTACTACACATATATATATATATACTATTCCACTTTCTTTCAAACTTTTCAACCCATTTCACCTAAGGTCTATACCAAGCATCATTCAAACTCATCAAACTAAAAATTACAATTTTTCTCCAATATTTCCTAGCTTGGCCGAATACACCACTCTTTCACTATCCTTCCATTTTTCTTAACACATCTTCTCTTAATTACACATAAATGAAATCAAATCAATTCTAATTCAATCCTTTCTTGTTTCTTTACTTCATTGACATCAAATCCATATCATGAACATCATAACCCTAACCTTGGTTTCTTGATTCACCTTTCTTGTTTTCAACCTTTACATGCTTTCAAGTTTATTATCTACTCTATAATAAGTCAAAAACAATCTTTGATCTTATATAACTCCATTCCATATGAAATCCACAAAATAAACAACTTAAACGAAGAAAAAATTACCGCTTTTTCTCCTAATCTCTTAGGAAATTGGTGAACAGCAATCCTAGGTCAAGAGTTCTTCAATTTCTACTCCAAATCCACCAAAAATGGCACCTCTCTTCTTCCTCTTCTCCTCGGCCGATTTCTCCCTCTTCCTCTCTTCTTTTCTTCCATTCTTTTTGGCTATCATGAATCCTCCTTTCAAATGAAACAAATTTTGTCTTCTTTTGCCTTTTTATACTAATTAAACATCTTAAAAGAGTCATCATCATCTAATTTAATGTTTCTTAAACAATACGGAGTCTTCTAATTGCTCAAAAAAAGTGAGTCATTTAAAATTTATTAATTAACTCCATTAATGTAAAAAGACCAGTTCGTCCTTTCATGGATTACTACACCTATAAACCAAATTAAATCCCAAAAATATTCCACAACTATCTCACCATCAAATTGACCATGGGATACTTTAATTAGGGTCAATACTTAGTAATTAAGTGCCTCAAAAATTTTGAATGAGTTTAAAATCATTAATACCTATTATTTTCCAAAAGGGCATTTTTGTCCTAAATTATGAAATTCCCGAAATTCATCCGATTGGACTTGTTTTCGATCCGTTTCAATGTAATTTGACTCGAGTACCTATTTTGGGTATTTTCAATTTTGTTTTTCAGGGTTGGGCCCTCAAAATCCCTATTTTAGTATAAATACTGTTTACTCGGGTTCATTATTCACCCAAAAATACTATTTACCCTGAATAAAATCTATAAATTGATTGAAGGGAAAGTTCAGCTTTTTACACCCAAGTAACTTGGACTATGTTTTTTTTCAAATTTGTAAACAAACATGATCCTTCCGTTATAGAGTTAATCATGGTTGGAGACGATTTTTCATTCAACACCTAAAAACATAGGCAATCATGAACATTAGGCTTTTTTTTTCGTTTCAAGAAGTCCTACAAAAACAGGCTTCTTTTCTTTAATAACCTCTTTAACATATTGCCTTTTGAGAGGGTTATAGAGCCCTCTAACATTCCAAAATAGAATTGTCATGGTTTTTCAGGGGGGTGACCCCCTTTTTAGATGCTTTTTTCTTTCCTTCCAGTGGATTTCCTTCTAGAGCTATTAGTGAATTCCCTCTCCTCTTCCTTTTCCATAGTATTCTCCACCTATTTAGTTGTCACTTCCCTGGGGCCTTCAGTATCCTTATGAATAGAAGGATCTTATGCCAATGAATTAAGAGTGATTTCTTGTACATGAAGATCCCTTATCACTCTTGTGTTTCAGTCTTAAATTCAGCACATCCTTCCTTTGAATTTTGCTCCCTGTTGGAATTAGTATCATCATTATGGGTAGGAACCATGAGTTCATATCACCATAAAGGATAGGACCCATGAGTTCTTCATATCCTCCAGTTTTAAAAGTGACGCGGAACCCTTAGAATCGACTCGATTAGGAACCCCTTGATCGATCGGATCAAAACCCCAATCCAAGAATTCAAAGTTGTCGAAAAATACTTCGACGCCTTCACCTAAGATTAACAATGCAATCAGAAACCAAAACGCACAAAGATATCAAAAGAATGCCACAAGCAATCCAACTAATCACTTGATAAGTTCGTAAAATTGGTTTGTAGAGAATTTCAGGGTTGAATCCCTCACAAAGTGAACTAAAACTATTATCAATGTAATCTAAATAGGAAGTGCAGAAAACCATGCTTTTAAGTCTCAAAAAGTGAGCCTAAAAATGAAAAGCCTAACTAGAAAAATGAAAAGTCAATTAGGAAGTCGTACCCATTTTCTGGGAGAACATCCTTTAGTAAATCAAGCATGTCTTGGGCTACGGACCTCTGATTAATTAAGATCTTATACCGTTGGAAAGTTAAGACAAAAATCTACAACTTTTATGTTGGTCAGTTGGCTGATTAGGGCTGAATCAATGTTAGAATTTTGGCCCAAGTTAGAACACGTGAATAGCATTATTGCCTTGATGTTATTGATTGTAACTTGATCTCCAAAGGCCTTTTCTTCATCAACCATGATACATATAAGCCCCACTAAAAGCTTCTCTAAGACACTTAGCATTAGCATGAGTAATCGGTCCTTTCGGCATGGTCAATGGGTCATCCGATAGTTGACTTGTTTTCGACTCTCTCTTGAGCTCACATCATCCTCCCCTTCTTGAAAAGGATTTGTTCTCGAATCTGCAATGGTAAAAGGAGATAAATCAGAAACATTAAACGAAGTGCTAATGCCACCATGCTCAACTTGGAGATCCAATTTGTAGGCATTTTCGAGAACTTGAAGTGGGCCATCGCCTCTTGGATGTAGCTTTGTCTTTCATTTATCAGGAGATCTTTCCTTACGCATATGCACCCGCACCTAATCTTCAGGTTTAAATGAAACAAACTTTCTTCTCACGATGGACGCCAAACCTTTTGGAATTTCCTCTAGAAAAATATCACTATATTCCTGCAAAAGAGATTTAGCAATAGAGGGCAAAGAATCATCAAGGTCAGCAGCACTAAAACAAGTTTCCTTGTACATTAACATTACAAGTGATTTTTTTTCATGATAAGCATCTCTAAAATCTCTCCCTCTCCCATACAAGCTCACTTTCTTATCTCTCTTGCACTATGTGTTGCCCTTTCCCCTCTCACTCTCTTTAATTTTTAAATTCTCACTCTCACTCATTTTTCCCTTTTCCCCATTGTGTTTGTTCAGCTCAACTCTCTTTGCTTTTTCTGACTCCTCTCGTTGTCTAACCTTCAGCTGATCTTCGTATACTTCTTTAGGAGACAATGTCTTGAGGGTGACAAGTCTTCCATCTTTAGAAAAAAAAAGTATTTAGATAACCATTATGTGAGATCTTACGGTTGTACTCCCAAGGTCGAACCAAAAGTATGTGGCCTACTTGCATTGGAATCACATCACATAAAACCTCATCAAAATACTTGCCAATAGTAAATGGCATAACCACCTGCTCAGTCACTTTGACCTCGCCACAATCATTCAGCCACTATAGCTATACAGCTTCGGGTGTTTCAATAACGACAATCAAAGCTTTTCCACCAAATAAGTGCTAGCAGTATTTGTATAGCTACCTCCATCAATAACTAGACTGCATACCTTCCCACCTACATTGTATCTAGTATGAAAAATATTTTCCCGTTGTTCTTCTGGAGCATCATACTTAGCCTGCAAATTTAAAGATCTCCTTACAACTAGTAAGTCTCTATACTCTGGATATTCTACATTACTTGCATCTTCCAATGGAGGCATTTCCGGATCTGTCTCCTCTCCATTTGTTTCAACAACCCCATCATCTTTTATGATCATAGCTCTCTTGTTAGGACATTGAGAATCTATGTGGCCATACCCCTAACATCTGAAACATTTAGTTTTCCTACTACTGGCCACTAGAGTGGTTTCTTTGTTCTTCTCAAAAATTTCGCTCTTTTCTTTAGGAGTGTACTTGTCTTCCTTAGATTTTGGCGTAAACCTTTCATCTTTGAATTTAGGCGAATTCCTCTCTTCACCACTTCTCTTATAGCCTGACTTCCAAGGTGATCCAACACTATTACTAAATTGAGACTGTCTAACTAATTTTTTGTAACTAAGTTGTTTCTCCACTTTCATGGCAACACTAACCATATCTTCAATATCCAAATAATGTTGTAGCTCAACTATGTCAGCAATTTCTCTATTCAACCCACACAAGAATCTAGCCATAGTAGCCTCTCGGTCTTCTACAACATCTTCCCTGATCATAGCCATTTCCATTTCTTTATGGTACTCTTCAACACTCTTAGACCCCTGTTTTAAGTTTGGAGTCTTTGATGCAATTCCCTATAATAATGACTAGGAACAAATCTTGCTCTCATGACAGCCTTCATTTCATCCCAAGTTCGGATAGGTCTCCCCTCATTTCTTCTTCTGTTAATTTGAACCTGATCCCATCAAACTATGGCATAGTCTGTAAATTATACAGTTGCTAATTTGACCTTATTTTCTTATGAATAGTGATGACAATGAAAAACAAGCTCCACTTTTCTTTCCCACTCCAAATATTGGTCTGGATTACTTCGACCTTGAAAAGAAGGAATCTTCATTTTTATACTGCTCAGGTTTCTATCAACTTCTTCCCCAGCTCTCGGTTCTCTTCTAGGCATGCCACCTCTTCTTCGGCCTCTTGTCGCATACTCACTAGTTTGATATCTATCCCACTCTTCCATGTTTGTTTCAGTTTCAACATCCTTAAATTCAAGTTGCTTAGTCGGTGGTGGTGTTGGCAGACCTCGTTTTGGAGCCTCTAAGCGTTTTAACCTCTCTCCATAGCTTTCAAATGCAATATTCATTTGGGTCATTTGTTCTTGTAAAGCCTTTAAAGTTGTGGCTAGGTCTTCTAAATCCCTTTCGTCACCTACCTTAGACATTACAAAGTAACAAGAAAAACAAGTGTAATAATTTTAGTTAAAAAGAAACCTCATTCATTCCCTTACGTGTTTCACTCGAATATATGATGATTCACTCGTATTTCGCTCAATTTTTTTTGGCTTTTCTTTTTATGTAAATCACTCTTGCCTTTTACCACTCTTGATTCTTTCTCGAAATTCTTTTCTAACCAAAATACCAAACAAATCAAGGATAATCAAATTGAAAGTGACACTCTTACAAAAGAAAAATTGAAGAAATCGAAAGGAAGCAATAAGAGAGCAATGAAAAGTAACATGTACGGGTCAAGAACCAAAGAAATTCAAAGGATGGAAGGAGAAATTTTGTAATAGGAATTAGCTTTTCAAAGTTTCGTTGTTTAAGTTTCGAGAATTTCAATTTCAATTCAAGCAATAATGCAATATAACTTCTAGCAATCCACACAATTTTTTTTTCTATTAGTCACCAAACTTCACAAATTCCAACAAACTTCTTTCGTTAACAACTTAAAATTGCAGCAACACTTCAAGATTAACTATCCACAATCTTAGCAAATTACGATCAACGAATCAACAAAGCACTTTTTTTCAGACCTTTTTTTCTTTTAGGATTTTTTTTCAGTTTTTTCCAATAACTTTTCCTGATTTTTTGGATTTTTTTCTAACTTTTTTTTCACAAGAACAATATTAACAAAACTAACTACAAACACAACACGAAGTATGAATTGAAATAAAATTACGAAACAAGAACAACAAAGATGATGTTAACAAACAACAATGGAACGATAACGATAAAACAAGGAGCAGAAAAAAAAGTAGAATGGAAACAAAGACAAAAGTAAATAGAAAATTGAAATAGCAAAGAAATAAGAAAACCAAATGAAGACGATAGGAACAATGGATAGGAACCTGAAACCAAGCCAAAGCTCTGATACCAAATGACGCGGAACCCCTAGAATCAACTCGATTAGGAACCCCATGATCGATCGGATCAAAACCCCAACCTAAGAATTCAAAGTTGTCGGAAGATCCTTCGATGCCTTGACCCAAGATTAACAATGCAATCAGAAACCGAAACACACAAAGATATCAAAAGAATGCCACAAGCAATCCGACTAATCACTTGATAAGTTCGTAAAATCAGTTTGTAGAGAATTTCAGGATTGAATCCCTCATAAAGTAACCTAAAACTACTCTCAATGTAATCTGAATAGGAAGTGCAGAAAACCTCCCTTTTAAGTCTAAAAAATTAGGCCTAAAAACGAAAAGCCTAACTAGAAAAAATGAAAAGTCAATTAGGAAGTCGTAACAATTTTCTGGCAGAACATCCTTTAGTAAATCGAGCATATCTTAGGCTACAAACCTCTGATTAATGAGAATCTCATACCGTTGGAAAGCTAAGACAAGATCTAAAACTTTCATGTTGTTCAGTTAGGCTGATTAAGGCTGAATCAATGTCATAATTCGACCTAAGTCAGAACACGTGAATAACATTATTGCCTTGATGTTATTGATTGTAACTTGATCTCTAAAGGCCTTTTCTTCATCAACCACGGTACATATAAGCCCACCAAAAGCTTCTCTAAGCCTCTTAGCATTAGCACGAGTAATCAATCCTTTTGGCATGGTCAACGGGTCATTCGATAGTTGACTTGACTTTCGACTCTCTCTTAAGCTCACATCAGAAAGTTCTTCCTATAACTATCTGTTTTTTATTGACGTTGTTAATCTTCCGAGGGTAAGTGACTGGCATTTCCCTTCTTACTAACTCCCCTATCTCTTCCAGTTTCAAAATAGGAATGCTATTAGGAAGTTTTGCATCTTTCTTAATTTCAATACACATTTTAGCAAAGCATATCCGCTCCTTACTTACAGTTTGTGAGTCCATAATATTGGTTTACCTATGGAACTAGCTATGAAGCTAATTCCCTTAATTGTCCAAAGTTTAAGGGGAACAATATAAAAATTTACCCATATGGGAATGGTATCATTGTTTACTCTATCTCAGTGTATGGTTTACCTATGGAAGTAGCTAGGAAGCTAATTCCCTCAATTATCCAAATTTCCAGGGCAACATTATGAAAATTTACCCATATGGGAATGCTATCTTTATCTGCTATGTCACAGTCTATACCTGGTTGCCATTTCTCCCTACTCTAGTATCTCATTCAAGTAGGTTTCAGAGTTGAATTTGAATAAAAATGACCCATCTTCTATAGGATAGTCTTTTTTAGATCCTTCTTATTCCATCACCAATAGGACAAGTGAGATTCAATATCAATAAGACAAGAGCAAGAGCCATTCTATCATGACAAGTTTGAACCAAGAAAATAAACATAAAAATATAAAGAATGATATAATTACCATGCTCTAGAAATAAAGGATTAAGAGGGATAAGATCTTAGGATTTCATCACCACTGGAAATCTAAATAGATCTTATTTTTAAAAAAAACTTAAAATAAGAGTTGCTCTAAAAATTTGAGGAAATTATCTCTAAGATTTTTTAATTAATTAGTGAGAATCATAAACTCTCTATTACATCAACAAGAAAGCTTCAACAACAACAACAACAACCCAGTAGAAGTTTTGCTGAGTAATGAAGTTTGGGGAGATCTAGAAGCATACAATCTTACCCCCCTAACTAGTAGAGAGGCTGTTTTCGATAAACCTATAAGTAAAAGAGAAAAGAAAAAGAAAAAATACAGAAAATAGTTTTTTGTGAAGCATTTGTAAGAAAAATCAAAACTAAAATTAAGAGATAAAAATATATAAAATAAAATAAAGAATAAAAATAAAGAATAATAAAATATACAAATTAAAAAATAAAAATAAACATAAAGATAAAGATAAAGATAAAGGATAATAATAAATAATAATAAAAGTAAAACTAAATATAAACAAATACGATCAAATAAAAATATAAGAAAAATAAAATAATAAAGGATAATAATAAATAATAATAAAAGTAAAACTGAATATAAACAAATATGTTGAAATAAAAATACAAGAAAATAATAAAATAATAAAGCATAATAATAAATAATAAAAGTAAAATTGAATATAAAAAAATATGTTCAAATAAAAATATAAGAAAATAAGAAAATAAATAATACAATAAAGATAGAACAAGATAAAAAATAAAAATAAAAGATAAATAAAACTAGCAATAAAGAATAATAAAATATAAATATTAAAAATAATAAAAATAAAAATAAAAATAAAAATAAACTTAAAGGATATTGATAAAAAAAATAAGTACAAATAAGAATATAAAAATAAATAATAACAAGGTAAAGAATAAAAATAAAAGATAAAATAAGTAAATAAATACACAAACAAGAAATAAATAAAATAAGTAAACAAAATATACAAGTCATTGCAAGAAAATGTTTAGGCTAGATAAGGAATTGCTTACGTTAAAATCTTAAAAAGAAATAGATACAAATAACTTTCAAAGGTAAGTCAATCCCCATCTAAACAAAAGTTTAAAATTTAAAAACTAACAAAAACATAATTCTAATGCTAGTCCAGCTTCTAAAGCCTACGAAAATTTTGTTTTAGAACAATATGCATAAGTACAATGATGAGTCTAGCACTAGTTACAAGTTTAAATTTGGTCCTAGTTTGCATTTATTCCTACACTATGTAACCTAGTGAAAGACTGACTTTAGTTTATTTTTTAGTCTAGTTTCAATTATGTTATATAACCATTTTCAAAAGCTTACTCCTTCTCTTGAATCCTTAAATTTAGTCTCTTGAAGTAACAAAGATTCATTCCTTGTATAATGGTCTACCATTAGGTCATTAAGAGCTTTTTTCTCCTTCTTTGCTATGCTCTTTGTTAATAATCTTCCAACATTGTATAATGGATCTCCAATTTCTTTCGATGCTTTAGTTGAACTATTAGTAATCTATTCAAGCCTCTCTTCATGGGTCCATTATTTTGAAGCTTGTATAGCTTAAGAAAATGTTTGATTCCCATCATCTTGAGGCAATTCAACTTGCTATCATCTTTGTCACTTATAAAAAATTCCCGTAGACTTATTGATCAAAATTTTTGTTACTCCTTTTAAGTGTTTGCAAAAATTGATTGGTGATTTAAAATTTTTCTTAATTTTATTAAGTATTAATGTTAAATTCATTAATAGTGTTTTCGACAAATACTTATATGAGATTGTTGTTATATATATACATTGACCTTTATTGCTTTATAATCTACAGCTAATCCGTCAATTTTGCATTTTATGACATAATTAATTAAATACATTTTTATCTTATATGTGTTTGTTTAATTAACCAAGTATAAGATAAAGTACATGGGATAAATATATTTTTATAAATGAAATAATGATGAGAGCATAATTATGTGATTTATAGTATACTTACATATTATCCTTAAATTATTCTTAGTCATTGCTATATTAAATTGGACATTAATAACATAGATTGACTTTTCCATATGTTTCTTCCTTGTAAAGAAAATAATCTAATAAACTAAAGTATAGAGATAATTAAACAAATATATGCCTGCTTATTAGAAAACATCATTGAATTCACCTAATTATGAGGATCCTAAATGGATCATTTTTTGTATGTCTGTAAATTTTCTCATTATGATAGTTATATAATTGAGTGTTAGACTTGTTTCCTAAGGTATGTCATAAGAATTAATATATTTTAAAACTACTTATGACCAGTTTTAATCAAAATAGATTAGTAAATAATATTTGGATATAATATAAACTGTATAAAGATTGTTGGGTTAGATAATACAAGAATCACCAACCTAAAGTAATTCTGGAGAATATTTCCTTGTTCTTAATTAGTAGTGATTTAAGAAATTCCTTAGTTAGAGTGAACTAATATTTGAACAGAATATTCTAAAATATATACCATAAATCAATTATTAATTAGCAAGAATGGATATGTTTGAATCTAAATTGAGTACGCATTAATTTCATATTTTATATCTAATTCGAATACCGGATGATAAAATGATAAAATGATATGTTATAATTATGTTTGATAGGTTAAGGCAAACCACTTTGATGTTACTAATATTTTAGTGGTCATGATATGTTGCTAGTCACTAATCTTTATCTATGACTATAAAGTATTTAATTGAAAATTTAAAGATAAATTAAAATTAATTGTATTTAATCTAATTATAATTATATTTTATAATCACTAATAACATATTGGGAACTTAATGAGTCATATATAAAGAGCACTTCCAATTTTGTACAATATCAATGTGGCTACTTGATAGACAAATTTATTTGCATTTATCAAAAGGCAAACATTGGATGCTCTATTTATTGTCTATGTGAGAAGTGCGGAAATGCTTCTAATCGAAAAGAAGGTGAAAAAGTAAATGCTAGAACTTTATACGTCTCAATTCTCTATGGAGTTATAAAATGGCTAAATGCTAAGAAATATATCGAGTGCTTATTTTGATAAAAAGTAAAATATGAGATGTTGGACCCCGATCCTTAAGTAGCAATTTAGAGATATGAAATGAAATTGAATGAGTGTTTTTGTATAGGCATTGTGTTAGAGATGTTTTTGTGCTTTAA
>JAOTBA010041265.1:0-14458 GCA_025629845.1 Erythroxylum squamatum
CCTTTCTTTATTTATTCATAAAGTCTGCACACGACTTTGAATAAAACGCGCTAAAGGCGATTGCCTTTAGGGCATAAACTGACAGTACTATACATGCATAAGTCGAGTTGTATCCTCATACAAGTCGACTTATGAGTACTGTGCAGGTGTAAGTCGAGTTGTAAAAGCGCACAAGTCGACTTGCACTTACAAAAGATTCATCTGAAAAATGAAAGGAATATCCAAATGATACAAGTCTTGAAACTGAAATCAATTTCTTAGAGAAATTGAGAAAATAAATTGTCTTTTCTAATTTTAAAATAAAACCAGTACATAAAATTAAATTGCAATCTCCAACAACCTTTAAACTTGAACGTATCTTTTTTCCGTATAAGATATACTTCTTGCAATCTCCAACAACCTCTGCACTCGAGCGTATCTTTTTTCCGTATAAGATATGCTTCTCACTTCCCACTAGCTTCCTTGGATTTTGCAAATCATGCAACTCATTTGTAATATAGATTGTACAACCAGAATCACTCCACTATGTGTCATGACAAACTTAAGCCATATTAGATTCAAAACAAACTAGTGAGATTAGATTAGTTTTCTTTTCAAGTCATTCCTTATGTTTGACACAATCCTTCTTCTTGTGTCTTTTTTTCTTGCAAAAGAAGCACTTGGATTCCTTCTTTATGTCAGCTTGGGCCGGTATTTGACCTTTTCCCCTTGAGTTAGCTTGATATTTCTTCTTTCCTTGAACAACTAGATGTGCACTATGCGAACTCTCTCCCTGTTCCATCGACAATCTCCCTTCCTCTTGAACACATATGGTCATTAATTCATTTATTGACTATTTATCTTTATGTGTATTATATATAAGAGATTTTAAAGGGTCCGTATGATGGTGGTAAGACGTTTAAAATGTAATGCACTAGGAAAGAATCAGACATCTCATCCTTGAGTTTCTTTAACTAAACCACAATGTCTCTCATCTTTATGATGTGCTCATTCACACCTCGAACACCAGTGGGCCTTATAGATAAAAAATTCACAATCAGGGTGTTTGCAAGTGCTTTGTCTGAAGCTTTGAATTACTCATCAATAGCCTTCAATAGAGCATGGACATTGTCATATTGTTCTACGAAACTACGAATGCCAACAAAAATTTTGGTTTTAATAAACATCATACTTAGGTGATTAGAAAGCTCCCAGCGTTCATAAAGAGCATTTTTAGCTATAGTGTTGGCCTCCGTTACCTTAGATGGTTCGTCCTTCTGGATAGCATAATCAATTCCATCCACCCCAGAGAAAGAAAAATTCTCTCCTTCCAAATCTTATAGTTTTCACCCCTCAATATGGGAATTTTACAACTTGTATCAAAGAAACTAGTAATTTAAATAGCTACATAATTTAAGCATGCATACTAGTTATCAATAAATTGAGGCAAATAAACTATAAATATGTGTTACCAATGTAAAACATATCTTAAAAGACATAAATCAAATGTCGTAAAAACTGCTTGTGTGCTAAAATTTTAATTTAAACAGATTTATGCTAAACTTTATGATAAAACTGTCAAATTATATTCATGTAAGCCAATTCTAACATATATATTTAACAGTAATATACATTAGAATAACATATAAACTAAACGCGGAAGAAAATAAAATACCTCCAACCCTTGATGTTATTGCTTGAAGAGTCTGAGTTTTTAGAATTCTTCTAAGCACTCAATTCTCAATTTGATAGTATATTTTTAGAAGAGAAAAGAAGCTTCAGGACCCAAAAAATTGAATGAAAAAACTTATAACAATGTGCTTCCATCAAGCACATTTTTAGTTGCCATAAAAACAGGATATTCATACATATTAAGTGCATAACGTTGAACCATTTATGACTACCAAGAATATTATAAAAGTTCTCGTAATGTTAAGTTTCACTTAATTCAATTGAACTAAACCAGATTTATATTGATTTTACTATAATATTTATGATTTATTGAAAAGACTCAAACTTCATTAAATTTTATAATTTTAGACCAAACTTTAAAATTGTTAATAAAATGTTTACTTTTAGTTTTTTACAAAAATAACTCAACGTCAGTCTTTCTGCTAATATCACTAATGTGGCTTGCAAATGTGAATTTTAATTTTCAGATATAAAATAAATATATAGATTTTAATTTAATTAATTTACTATAATTTATAATATTTAAAATTAATAAAAATATTAATGTATAACAAACTCAAGGCTCATCCGCACTACTTCCCTCCCCTTTCATTTGTCAATTTTCTATTCTTTGATTCCATCAATAGCAACTTATTACCATCTCTTTTTCTACTATATATTCTATTTCTTATTCTTTTTGCTCTTTTTATTAATATTATCTTTGATGAGAAATTAAAGGAAAAGTAGAGAAGAAAAGCAGAGAAGACACAGATAGCAAGAGAATCCCTACTGTTTACAAGAATGCTTTATTTTGAAATTTAAGTTTTTTTTACAGCCTCAATTTAGTGTTGATTGGAGTTTTAATTAAATTCAAATTCGAAAAGATTGACTTCATACGAATAATTTAAATTAACTCAAAACTAATTGAATAAAATTTTGAAAATAAAATAATATTATTAAAATTTTAAATTTGTTCAAAAATTAAATTATTTGAATATATAGGTGGAGTTGGAGTTACAATTTGAATTCGAATTAAATAAAATGGTAATGGACAACACATTGATCGTTTTTATTATCGGAAGCATGCTACAGTATGTACATACAAATCTCTGACATGAATGACGACATTAAGCTCTAAATATAATTGACTTTGTCTGGGCATAAGACTGACACTCGATAGACCAGTTCAACCAATAACCAGACCATGAATAGCTTTCAATGGAGGCGATGCTAAACCAGTACAGGGCGGTGAAGTCGTCAAGCCACCAAGCTGTCATAACAGACCTGGCAAGTGGCAATGCAAAGGACGATGTCAGGTTTAGTAGGCAACAGCTCTTTTCACCGACAGGTAAGCTGGCTTTGTCCATTCCAATCCAAATGCTGTGTAAGAACGACATGGCCCAGACTTCCAAGCTATTAGAAGATCTTAGTTGCTTTCCAGTCTTAAAACCCATCTGGAAGGAAGTTGTCTTTTTCTTTTTTTTTTTCTTAAGTGGAATTAACATTCACTGCTTAACTTTCAGAACACAAATAATTGAAATTTACCGTCACCAATAATTGGTTTAAGGAAAGAAGAAAGTTCACAACAAATTTATTTTAAGTTAATACTTCCTCCTATTCAAAATAAGTGTCGTTTTAGAGGAATACACATTTATTAAAAAAGTTAATAAAATGTCTGATATACCCTTACTAATTATATGTTAAAGTGCTTTAAAAATATAATCTGTGTAATCTGTGTAATTAAGAAGTTACAAACGACACTTATTTTGAATAATTAAAATCCCTTTAAAACGACACTTATTTTGAATAAGAGGGAGTATATATTACACACAATTTATACCATTAAACAAAAGATGAAATCAAATAAATTTAATTTAAACCTAATTTTTTAAACTTTAACACAAATTTGAGTCAACTTAATTGATTATGAATATTTGAACTCGAATTAATAATGATAAAACGAATAAGTTAATAAATAAGTTTGAGTTGATAAGATTTTAGGTGGACTAAAATCTTATAACAAAATCAGATTGGCACCTATGATTTAGATAGGTTTAGGTAAAAAAAAATTAAGTTAGACTTGAATCATATATAATTTAAATTTGACTCATTTTATTACCATTCTTAACTCAAATTTAATTAAATTATAGTTTTTACTTCATTTAGATCGAACCAAACTCAATTAAAATTAAAAATTCATTCCTAAATAAGTATAAAAATCATATATGAGCATTTTTAAATTAAATAATTAGATTCAATTTAATTCGAAAAATCTGACAACCAAACTGTCTGCTTAAAATAACATTATTTTAATTGATCTGCTCATATTCAAACTTAAACTCGGGCTATACAAATCCTCCCAAGCATTAAATTAGACTTGAATTGCATGTTCTTGGGATCGAATCAGACAGGTTCGTCGCATTATCTTACATATCCTAAATGTATAGACTGTAGACACATCACAAAGTCATAACAAAAAAAAATTAAAAAGAAGTTTTTTAAGTAAAACCCTTTTTTTGAAAAATAAAGATATAAATGAGGGGTACAACACGGGAATTTTCTAAAAAATCACCAATTCTAATACTATTTTTGTCCAAGTACATTTAACTTCGAAATTTTAATGCGATGGGTGTATTATTTTTGATATAATCACACCCATGTAAAAACTTTCACAATCGAGTTTGGAAGGTAAAATATTGACCAATAAGTCTTAAGCAAGAGGATCCGTATAGTTCACCAACATGGGAATGTAGTGAACAAAATTGGCGTCTTGCTTTGAAGTAGACAATCGTTCAAGAGTTGACAAGTGGATTGACAAAGTTATAATTACAAAACTCCAAGCATTTGGGTCCATTAACATATTCACGTAATCCCTCCCTCTAATTTCTTGGTTGGCGAATTCAATGCCATGGCGGGTTAACAATTAAAAGTTCGTTGGGGTAGTTGCATCGTCCCCTCATCTCCCTTCCTCTCTCACTGTTTCTCTCTCTATATCCACTCCTTTTTAAATTCCAATTCCTGCCTCTCCCCCCTAAGCACTAAGCGCCCTTTTCTTTTCCCGTTCTTGAGTTCTGTCTCATAAAGATTTAGCTTTTCTTTCTAAGTTCTGTTCTTTCACCTTGATTTGATCTGGGTTTTCTTTATTCTTTGTTCTAAACTTGGTTTTGATTATCAATGGCGGAGGAAAATAAGCAAAGTCCGAAGCTGGACTCAGTTAACGTGCAAGATCAATCAGAGACAAGGAGAAATACTCTCCCAAACTTTCTCTTATCAGTTAGATTGAAGTATGTGAAACTAGGCTACCACTACTTGATCTCTAACGCTATGTATCTCTTGCTCATTCCACTTCTAGTTATTGCATCTGCTCATCTTTCAACGCTCACAGTCGATAATTTTGTCCAGCTATGGGACCAACTCAAGTTTAATTTCGTTACTGTTACGTTTTGCTCGGGCCTTATAGTTTTCCTGGGCACTCTTTACTTCACGAGCCGTCCAAGGAAAGTGTTCTTGGTGGACTTTGCTTGTTACAAGCCAAAGCCGGCTCGTATATGTACCAGAGAAATTTTCATTGAAAGGTCTAGTATGGCTGGGTGCTTCAATGAAGAGAACTTGGCATTCCAAAAGAAGATTGTTGAAAGGTCAGGGTTGGGGCAAAAGACCTACTTGCCGGAAGCTGTTATGAGAGTGCCACCCAACCCATGTATGGCAGAGGCAAGGAAGGAGGCTGAAACAGTGATGTTCAGCGCCATTGATGAGCTCTTGGCCAAAACTGGTGTGAAAGCTAAAGATATAGGCATTCTTATAGTCAATTGCAGTTTGTTTAATCCTACACCTTCACTCTCTGCAATGGTTGTGAATCACTATAACCTTAGAGGCAACATCTTGAGCTATAATCTCGGTGGCATGGGTTGCAGTGCAGGCCTTATCTCAATAGATCTTGCTAAGCAGCTCTTACAGGTATGTGAATACAAATTTTTACTTTTTTTTGCTCATAAATGATCATAATAAAGAGACCTCATTAAAACGCGGTTTGGAGTTGTCTGACACAACTGAAAATGAATCTAAGAATGTCAAACTTTGGTGGGGTGACATTGAACGTTTCAGTGGCAACCGTCAGCCACCCACATGGTTTCATGTGCCCAGCTGTTGTTCATTTATGATGCTTCACTAATTCTACCGTAAAGATAATAAATAGGTGTACTCAACTCGGAAAGTGAAGATGTTGGTGAACTATAAATGTTAGTTTCAGTTTCACACACTCAACCACCTTTAGTGGTGTATATCCACACGGTGGAACTAGCATTCGCTTCTGTGTATTAACTGACATATCTCGTAATGGCTTGTGTAAATGACGACGTTAGTGTCCGATGTAATGGAAGTAGTTAGTTGTTAAGTTTGTGCTAAAAATGGTGAAAGATTTATGATTTCGACTTCCATTTTCTATCTTTCCGATCAGGTGAACCCTAACTCCTACGCCTTGGTGGTTAGTATGGAAAACATTACTCTCAATTGGTACTTTGGCAATGACCGATCAATGCTCGTCTCGAATTGCCTGTTCCGAATGGGCGGCGCCGCAATCCTCCTCTCCAACAGATCTTCTGATCGCCGGCGATCAAAGTATCAACTAATCCACACTGTTCGTACCCACAAAGGTGCTGATGATAAATGTTACAACTGTGTGTTCCAAAAGGAGGATAACAACAAGAAAATCGGTGTCTCACTTTCCAAGGACCTTATGGCAGTAGCAGGAGAGGCCCTTAAAACCAATATCACCACACTAGGTCCACTAGTCCTACCCATGTCAGAACAACTCCTGTTCTTCGCAACTCTAGTCGCAAGAAAAGTCCTGAAGATGAAGATAAAACCATACATTCCAGATTTCAAGTTGGCTTTTGAGCACTTTTGCATTCACGCAGGAGGCAGAGCTGTGTTAGATGAATTAGAGAAGAACCTTGAGCTCAGCGATTGGCACATGGAGCCTTCAAGAATGACTCTTTACAGGTTCGGCAACACATCTAGCAGTTCATTGTGGTACGAATTGGCTTACACTGAAGCCAAAGGGAGGATCAGGAGAGGTGATAGAACATGGCAAATCGCATTCGGATCAGGATTCAAATGTAACAGTGCTGTGTGGCGTGCGTTGAGAACAATCAATCCAGCGAAGGAGAAGAACCCTTGGATGGATGAAATTCATGAATTCCCTGTCCATGTTCCTAAAATTTCTTCCATTTCCTCGTGAAAACCTCATGTTTTGCTTATTGATTGTACCAGTCCATGGTTTAATTCAACTTTTAATATAAGGAATGCTTGGGAAAACTCATGCTCGTAACCCAAATCAGGATCGAGTCAATTCAGATCTATATAATTATTCTCATTTTGTTTACGTCCAAGGGATGAGAATCCATGTATAAGAATTAAGAAGGCAAGGCACGCAATGCAATGCAAGGAATTGGATCTAGTCAAAAATTGAACACATGCATGGTATTATCAGGTGACAGTTGTTTAGCTGACCAACTGTTTCATTGAAGACGTTGTGGGAAAAATATCAATCAAAGTAACAAAACAAAACAAAACCGGCGTTCGATGGTTAGGTCGTTGGTTGGTTGGGAAGTACTCGCATTTAATACTTGATAAACAGAAGTCTTGTTTTATTCCTTCCAACAAAGTGAATTTCACGGTATTAATTGATAGCCGATAATTCATAGTTGCTTAAATAACATGTCAATTTTAAGGTATCAAGTCAGTTTATATATATCATATGGGGCCTTGATCAATATCAACAATTGCTGGGACCTGAAAGAGAGACACTGCACCTACGCTGGTATTTTTATTTCCTTAATTTCATAAATGTCAGATTTATCATTTGTGTAGTTAAAGACGCAAGAAATAGTCGCTTTAGCTTCACCGGAGAAAACTGTTCCTTCGACAGAGGTTGGTGAAGGTGGTGGTTGAATGTAGGCTTTGCAAATGACTTAAGTTGGATTCGAATTTGAGAGTTCAGCTCAAACTCTTGCCCAAAATCATTTTACTTTAATTTAACATTTTATAATAATATTATTTTTATCTTTAAATTTTAAAAAGTCAAGAAACAACCGTTTCAGTAAATAAAATCAAAAACAATTCCAACAAACTTTCAGCTACACTTTGTTTGCAATATGGGAAAGTATATATGAAGTTTTGAAAAGCATGCTTAACAATATAAATTCGAATGACAGAGAAGCATGAATTTGAAACAAGATTAATAGATCTATAACACTTACTGCTTCTAATCTATAATCTTGGAATAGATTTACATAACATTGAATTACGCCGTTTACAGCATTGGTTCAGTTCAGTACCTGATCATCCTAATGGTTAATGTCTTCAATTACATGCCCCAGACACCACGGGCTACTGTGAATTTGTTGCTTGGTCTAGATGTTAACTCATACAGGATCCTGGCAAAAGTATCAGCGTATCTACTCTCTGAGAACAGGAGTTCCGCAAATGCATTCTCGTACATTAAAAGTGCGGTTCTGCTCTGTGGTTCAGATACCAAACTCTCTAATATCATTGCTGCTTTCCGGCACACTTCCGGTACCGGATGTGGCATCTTAATCACTTTCAGCAAACGATCAACTGCCCTGAATTTTGGAAAGTTGTGCAAAGAAAAATTCAGTGTCATCCTAGTAAGAAACGATTCCCAACAAGAACTTTAATCTTTAAAGTCTATCATAAAACATGCATAGTTTACTGCCAAGTCTAGACCAATTACCATCTCTCATTGGCAAGCTTCAATCTGCAGTCCATGTTAACTTCTGCAAGGTTATACAGAGCACCAACAGCAGCTGCTTGGGCATCAATTGCAGGAAAGCTTATAAGATCTACCAATCGCTTGCGAATCTGCAGTATTCACCAAGCCTTCAGTAGATTTAGTGCACGTCTAAGGTACATATATAAAGTACAAACCATATTAACTACAGCCAAACAACAGCAACCTGTGGGAAAAAGGGAAGAAGAAATGGTTCATTATCCTGATTTATTATCAAGCGACCCAGTAATTCAGCAGCAGCACAATGCCAGGCCTTAACCGTAGATTCCAGCATTCCCATGATACCTTGGACTGCACGTTTCTCTCTGTACAACAGAAATGCTAGGTAAATAACAAAGACAGTTTGAATAGGAATAGTACATCAGAAAGAGGATTCTCACGTCATTTTAATGTATGATAGCTTTGATGAGCTGAAAGTTCGAAGTTCAAGCAACGGAGCCAAATTTACAATTGTTTCAAGAGCATTTGTAACAAGCTCTTCATCCTCTGCCAAAATAAATTACTTTTAGCAACATTGAACACCAATCCATTAAAAAAAATGAAAACCCCACATCTGCCTCAACATCTGTTATTTTGACATGGTAAATAAGCATTATAAAAATGGCACGTAGGCATGGAAAGATAGGAAGGTACGACTAAAACTGATCCTTGCTAGGAAAAGCTATGGACATGACCAAAATAAATGAAGTTTTATCTCTAGCTTTAAGTCAATTCTGGTAACAAGGACAAACATGCACGCGTCATTACATAGAGCAATCTCTAGGCGCATGAACCATCCAAATTATTATATTGATGCTATTTGGATGGCAAGCTAAACTCTGTAATGAAAGACTAATGAATTTATCACTTAGTCAGTAACCAACCCTAAATAAATAGCATATTAAAGATTATAGCACGAAATAACTAAACTAATAAGTTTCTCCTAGAAATTGTGCTAACCTGTGATGTGATCTTCAATACATTGGAAGACTGTTTCCAAGCAGTGACGATGTTGGGCCATAATTACTTCATTCTCTGGCATGAAAGAAAAGTTGCGAATGATATTAGAAGCAGCCACAGCACATAGCTGCTTCTCTGCCCGCCCTTCCTCATCCAAATTAAATAAACCATCTTCATCAAACCACCACTCTGTAGGATGAGCTTTGGTTCCATGCCTTTGTCCCAATGCCTCATTTGCAGAGGAAGCTGATCCCAACCTGGAAATATCTAACATTAAAAGACCCTTCATTTAAAAACCCAACCAAACTTTTTTCTCACTCTAGAAGCAAGGCAACTATTCCACTTACCCAGAAATTTTGAGATTATCACTTGATCCTAAAACCTCGTACTCATTACCAAATCCTGTTACCAGTGAATTTGTACCTAACGTTCTAACCCTACGCTTCTTGCTGAGTTCTTTGGGCAGAGCAATATCCCTCCAGTCATCAATCTGTATGTTCACCAAACAATATAATAGCTTTATCAATTCAAATGCATCAATCCAACCGACATATACACATATAACATACTGAAAAGGGAAATAAAATCACGGCAATCCATAGTGTTTCACGAAATGAAATAAGTGCAAGCAACGAACATACAACTTGGAGAAGAGCATCGAGCAAGCCAGGGATTTTGGCAAGAGAGTCTTTACGCAAATCCTCTTTCTCTTTGAAAGAGAGCATTGTGAGAGTATTGAGTGCCCATGTAAGCTCGCTCTTGAGCCCGCTTTGAAGAGCCAAAACTATCCTCTTATTGTTCTGGTCTGCAAAAGTCACGGACTTTGCAAGTTTAAATAAATTTCACATTTACAGAAATTTAAAAACATGAAAAATGGCGATTAGGGTTCGGTTTTACCGGCAAAGGAGGTGTGAACTTGGAGAGATGGGCCGAGGAGACTTGAAGGAGCCGCAGAGTCGGCAGAAGATGCAGCTGCCGCTACGTTCCCCGCGGTGCTGCCGAAGGGGCGGCCTCGCTTAGCAGATGGAGCTGCGGCTCCGGCGGATAAGCCACCGGACTTGTTGAGATCCCGCTTCTGCATCACTAGTCCCACTACAACTTGTCCGGGTGGGACGCTACGATTTTCAGTGATTGGGGAGGTTTTGTATGCTCTTGCCAGAATCCATTTACAGGCCCATACTTAAAAGACATGGCTCTATTATGAGCCCATGATCTGCGATATAAAGGTTTTGCATATATTGTTTTCCAACGTTCAGTTTAGTAAAACATCAATTCAAAATTTCCATGAATATAATTTTGGATTTTTCAAATATTAAATTATTAAAATTTAAATATGACCATAAAATTAATTTGGAATTTTTTTGTGTGTGTTTGGGTTTAAGGAATAATTGTTTAAAAATACTAAAAATTTTGAATTGATATCTTTTAAATTAATTTACTAATAATTACTTGTTTGGTCTTTAAAGACCCCATTAGAAGATACCAATAAACTTGTATGGAGAAATCAAATTCGAGCCATCCTTGTCACTTTGAATCTCCTCAGCTATATTGATGGCACCATTATACCACTGGATGCCACCTCCAGTGGCATTAAATCTTTTGTTTGTAGTAAAATTTGTTATTCATTACTCATGTCTCATTGAATTTAGTATGTATAGTTGTGTTGTTAAGGACCTCAAATCTAAAATATCACTCTTTGGAATCTATTCATAATAATCTCTATCTAATGAAAATCTCTTTACATTGCACCATTCATATTGCTTTTACAACGCTCCTACTTCAATAAATTTATAGCATCAATAACTTGGTCATTCGTGTTGGTCTACACTATCTAGCTTAGAAAATTTTCTTATTAACTCCAGTGTTCTAAATTCTTGTACTTCCCATCTTCAAAACAAAAGTGTACGTCTTTATTTTCCGTTGTCTTCCCTTGTTTCTACCAAACTTTTACAACTTTTTCATTTTGACCTTACAAGTTTCCTCCTCTTTGTAGTTCTTGCTACTTAATTATATTTGCAGATGATTTTAGTCATTTCATATGGAAGTTTATGTTCGGTAAAATCAATAACCACTCTTTTCTTTTACTTTGACCCAAAAAATCTCATGCCACGTATCAATTTCAAACTTTTAAAACCATTTATTAAAACCTTTTCTTTACTACAACAAAAAAAAATTAATGTGATATCTCTTATCCTCATATACCCCAACAAAACAGTTTAGCCGAGTGCGAAATTTGCCATATTACTAAAAGAGGCCTCATGCTTCTTCTTTACAGTTCTCTCACTAAGTTTTCACTGCAGTCTTTCTTACTAATTTGTTACCAACTCTTGTTCTTCAACACAAATCTCCATATGAACTTTTGTTCTACACCATACCTGATCTTACCCATCTTTAAGTTTTTGGTTGTGTTTGTTTTCTCTACCTAGGCTATAATCATACCAATAAACTTGCATCCAAATCTACCAAATATATTTTCCTTGGTTATGCCTCATAATATAAAGTTTATTGATGTTTCCATCCCATCACTTTTAAACTTTATACATCTCGCCATATCTACTTTCTTGAACATATCTTTCCCTATGCCACTCTCATTGTCCCTTCTTCTCCACCTTCCTTTTCTCATAGTATTTCCTTACCCTTAGCTCTTCCACCCTTATCCTCACCCCCTTCCTCCATCCCTGCTACCACCTCTTCACATTCATCCAATTACCTTATGATTACATGAAAACATGATCGTACTAGTCCTCTTTGTACCTTTTTTTTATTATTTCACCTACTTTTCACCATATACGTTGCTTATTCAGACCTTACCTCCTTCACTTAGGCTAATAAATTTCCTCATTGGTACTAAGCCATACGTAATAAAATCTGTGATTTTCATCGCAACAACATTTGGACTCTTGTTCCTCCTTTATCAAACATAAATATCATTGGAAGTAATTTCGTACAAAACAAAATATTGATGATTCTTTTAAGCATTATAAAGTCACCTTGCTGCCAAAGGCTTCATCAAACTTCAACAATAGATTATATTGATACCTTCAGCCCTGTTTTCAAATCCACCGCTATACGCATCATTCTCACCTTATCCCATTCTCAAAACTAGCCTATTCGTCAACTTGATGTCAACAATCCCTTTCTACATCATAATTTATAAGAACCAGTTTATATGTCACAACCTTCTGACTTTAGTGATCCTCACCCCCCCCCCCCAGCCATATTATGTTTATAGAATTCGTAAAGCATTATATGATCTCAAACAACTTCCTATAGCCTAGTTTCGTTGCTTAAGTCAAAAGCTTTTTTATCTTCAGTTTGCCCCCTCCAAATCTAACACTTCTCTCTTTATTTATAAAACTTCATCTCATACAATCTTCCATTTAGTTTATGTGGATGATATCTTACTCACAAGTTCCTCACCCTCCTTTATTACCACACTTATCCATAACCTCAACTCTACCTTTTCCAAAAAAGACTTTGACCCAATTCATCACTTACTTAGCATTGAAGCCTATATAACTCCTCATAGACTTCTTCTCACTTAAACACAATACACTAAAAACCTTCTTCTTTACACTACCTTTGGAAAATCCAAACTCGATCGTACACTTTTCACTCCTACTCTTCCTCTCTAAAAATCAGGACATTCCACTCTCTAACCCAATGTTGGTGCTCTTCGATAACTTTGCTTTACCCGTCCTAGCATCCAATTCGTCGTCAATAAAGTCTCTCAATTCCTTTAGTGTCACACTGACATGCGATAAAATGGATTCTATAATATCTTTGCTCCACAACTTTTTATGGAATTCACGTTACAAAAACTTCCATGTTGATTGGGCTGGTTGTCTTAATGATCATTACTCTTTAGCTAGTTATTTTATTCTTCTTGTTTATAATCCCGTCTCCTAGAGTTGCAAGAAATAACACACTATTGCTCGCTCTAGCACTGAAAGCTGAATATTGAAGCGTTGCTCTAACACACTTATGCAAAATTGTGTTGAATTACTATAGTCCTTGGTGAATTGGAGTTGTCTCACCTAAAACCTATACTCTGATGTGACAATCTTGGTGCCTCATTTCTTGCTTTGGACCTAATGTCTCATGCTTGTACAAAACATATTGAGATTGATATTTATTTTGTTTGAGATATAGTTACCAATAAGGCTTTCTTCTTCAAGCACGTCGCTTCCTCCCATCAAATATCATGACTAAACCTCTCCCTTCGTCAGTATTTTATCGACTTGAAGACAAGCTCCCATTCGTGAGCTTACGGGGGATGATAACATACATATCCAATCTCCACTACTAATATCACTTTCCACCATTTTTACACATGGTCTAAATCTTGCAAACTTTATTCATTATTATATTAGTACATGATTTATACTTATCATAGACATCATTTTTTGACAACAAAATGTTGTTAATCTTCACATTCGAGATATGATTATCTCAAAAGTTATTAAACACATAATAATTTGATTTTAGAGAGTATTAGTCTTTTCAAATCAAGAGAAATTTTTTAGATTTGAACAAGAAATTGGAACTTCCTAGTGTATCTATTTGAGAGTATGACTCTTGTACCACATACAGAAGATAAACATGGATGATTATAATAGTTGATCATAGTTAGCACCAATCTGGAGACCTGAAAACCGGGCAACTTTTTTGTACTTTACGCGTTGAAATTGTATCCATAATCGCCAACAGTCACTCTCGTGAACTTATTAAAGGAAAACTCGCCTAAAAGTAAAAAGATCGCCTCAATTAAAAATATCACATTTGGGCTGTAAATACTTTTAAATAATAATTTATCTGATATAATGCGTAAACATTAATTAAATTAAATTTAAAATAACGTACCGTCAATTATTATTTTTTTTTATTTTTATTTTTGACATTAAAAATATCACACGGCATTAACACCGAAAAGGAAGAGGTAATCTAAAAACCAAAGCCAACAGGCTTTCCCCATACACCAAAAACCTAAACCTCCTCTGCACGGATTCTAACAGAAGCAGCATCAGCAAAAATAACAGAAGAAAGAAAATTTGGCAC
>JAOTBA010041520.1:0-14420 GCA_025629845.1 Erythroxylum squamatum
CTCCTCCTTCATCGTTGCTCTCTGGAATAAGGTCAGAGCTAGCACTCTTCACTTATTCCAGCTATTTCCGATTCAAAAAGTTTGAATCGGTTGTCTCCTCCAATCTCTGCGTGGATACCGTCAGAGACGTTCTACTTTGGACGTTATTGGTTTGATTCGTCGATCGACACTGATCCTGGCGATTTTGGGGACGTTCTGAGCAGATGGTCTGCTCTTCCGCTGCGCTGGCGTTGGACGCCTGCTGATGAACGATCCCCAACACTGGTCATGTGGGGGGGGGGGGCAGAGGGGGAATTCACTGTGAAAAAAAGTAGGAAACCTAGGAAAAAGCAAAAGTAGGAGTTGCTTCCATTGTAGATTTATGGATTTTGTCTTTTGGAATGTTAAGGGGTTGAATGACCCCAAAAAACAATTAGCTGTACATGCATGTCTTAAGCGCCTGTCTGTGGCTTTTGTTTGTTTGCTTGAATCTAGGATTAGGTCTCCCTCTTATTTGAATAAGGTTTGCTCCTCCTTACTGCCTAGGTGGACTTTTCATAGCAATTTTGATTGTGCCCCAAATGCCAGAATTGTGGTAGCTTGGAACCCGGATAGTTACCTATGCAAAATCCTAAGTTCTACTGATCAACTGATGCATGTAGAATTGACTCCCAGAACCAATGCCCCTCCTCTCCTGGTCGCTTGTGTTTATGGGTCTAACAACCACAACTATAGGAAGAACCTTTGGACACACCTATCAAATATTAGACCCACCGTGTCCTCTATGCCTTGGCTAATTGCGGGAGACTTTAATTCTATTCTTTTCCCGCATGAGGCCGATCCTCTTAGTCAATCTGCTCTCACAAGTTTGAGTGATTTTAGGTACTGTGTTGATAGCATCGAATTGTTTGATCTCAACTCCAGTGGTCCTTGTTTCACTTGGACTAACAAACAAAGTGGGGACAGTTATGTTGCTAGGAAGTTAGACAGGACCCTCGTTAATTCAACTTGGAGCTCAAATTTTCCTAACTCTTATAGCATCATTCATTATCCGCACATTTCAGATCATTCTCCAGTGGAGGTCAGATTCAGTTATTCCATACAAAAAACAACTTCTCCTTTTAGATTCTCCAATTTTCTTGCCTCTCAGCCAACCTTTCTACAGTTAGTTGAGGAAGCCTGGTCCTCTCCTATTCAGGGGTCTCCTATGTTTTGTGTAGTGACTAGACTTAAGGGTCAAACCCCTCAAAGCTCTTAATTCTGGACAGATTGGTGATGTTAATGTTAGAGTCCAACATTGTCAAGAGAATCTCAATGTCATTCAAGATCAATTGAGACATTTGCCTAAGTCGAATGTGTTGCTTGCTAAGGAAGCAGAGGCCATTCATGAATTCATTAGAGCTTTAGACGATCAAGAGTCCTTCTTTAAACAGGCATCTAGGATCAAGTGGTTAAAGGAAGGGGATAGAAATACTAGCTTTTTTCATAAATCCCTCATTGCCAACAAGAACCGCAACAACATTCATTCTATCGTAGTAAGTAATGGGAGAAGGATAGTTGGGCATGATGAGATAAATGATCTGTTCTTTGACTTCTTTCAAAAGTCTATAAGTAGCCAAAAGACCCTTCCTCCTTCACAGGACTTTGTGGTTAATCTGTTTCCTCAAGCCTTACCTGACCACCTTTCTCAATCTCTTACAGTTGAAGTTTCCGCTCAAGAGATTAGAGAGGTGTTCAATTCTTTCAACCCTAACAAGGCTCCCAGTCTGGATGGGTTTAATGGATTTTTCTTTAAACAAACTTGGCACATTATTGGGGGAGATATCACTAGAGCCATCCAAGATTTCTTCCAACATGGAAAACTTCTCAAAGAGATCAATTCCACCTTTATTACTTTCATTCCTAAAACAGCTCATCCCTCCACAGTGGTAGATTATAGACCCATCTCTTGTTGCAACATGCTTTACAAGGTGATAGCCAAGATCATTGCCAATAGGATTCACAACATTCTTCTTCACATTATTAGTCCTAACTAAAGTGCCTTCATTAAGGATCGGAGAATTGGGGATAACATTTTGTTAGCCCAAGAAATTTTCAAGAACTACCACTTGTCCACTAATCAGAAGCGATGTGCTTTCAAAATTGACCTCCAAAAAGCTTATGATTCCATCCATTGGGATTTCCTTATCAATACTTTAGAAGCTATTGAAGCTATATGTCTTCCTCCTAAGTTCATAGCTTGGATCCAAGAGTGCATTTCACCCCCTTCGTACTCTATTCTGATCAATAGATCTCCTTCCAAATTTTTCAAAGGTCAATCAGGATTGAGACAAGGTGATCCTTTATCGCCTTTCCTTTTTATCATCTGTATGGAGGTTTTTTCCAGGAGCTTGAATGATTGCATAGCTCGAAGTCCTTCCTTCAAATACCACTGGAGATGCAAGACCCTTAAACTCACTCATCTCTTATTCGCTGATGATCTACTTTTATTTTGTCATGCTGACATAGGCTTAGCTCAAACCCTGCTCAATTGTCTACAATCCTTCTCTAGATTTTCAGGAATGGATATGAATCCTTCCAAGAGTCAATTCTTTCTATCTCATGACATGGATCACTTGTCCAAACAAATGGAACTAATGTCAGGCCTTAGGAAAGGATCTCTCCCCATTAAGTATTTGGGCGTCCCTCTCATTACCGGTAGGTTATCGAGGAGAGAGTGCTTACCCTTATTGGACAAGATTGATGTGAGAGTTAACAAATGGACTCATAAGAACCTCTCTTATGCGGGTAGATTACAATTAGTGATATTTGTCCTTTCTTCTTTCCAAGTGTATTAGGCTTCTCACTTTATTCTCCCGTCGTCTGTCCTTAAGGATATAGATGCTAAACCTAGGAATTTTCTTTGGTCCGGGAGGGTGGATATCCACTCTCAATCCAAAGTTAAATGGAGTGACCTTACTAGGCCGAAAAGGGAAGGGGGTTAAGGATCAAACATTTGCCAACCTAGAACCTTGTCTTGTTAGGAAAGAGGATCTAGTTTTTGTTTTATGATCGAGATGCTCTGTTGGTTAAATGGGTGCATATAATCATTTTGAGAAGGACAAATTTTTGGAATGCACAACCTACCAATAGTAGTTCTTAGAGTTGAAGGAAACTCTTAAATGTGAGGGACACATTGGGCACCCAATTCAGATTTAGGATAGGCAATGGTCATTCCACACTCTTATGGCAGGACTCTTGGCATCCGAGGGGAATCTTGAAGAACTTCTTATCACCAAGGGAAATAAATGGGTCGGGTATGCCTATGATAGCTACAGTTTCTGACATTATCAGGAATAATGAGTGGCGGTGGCAGGAGTTTCCTATAGCGATCATGAGAAATTTTGAACCCCTTCAGTACCAACCAAGTAATTCCCCGAATATTTTGGAATGGTTACCTAGCCCTTCAAAAAAGTACTCCATTGGATCAGCTTATAAACTTTTGCGACCCCCAACCCAGCAAGTATCTTGGAATAATCTGGTTTGGTCCAAAAATTGCAGCCCATGATGTTCTTTCATTCTTTGGTTAGCGGTCTTTAACAAACTTCAAACAAGGGATAAACTTCTATTTCTCTATACTCCTAACCATTGCTCCCTATGTTTCTCGAACCTTGAATCCACTGAGCACCTGTTTTTCAATGCACCTTTTCTACTTCAATATGGACCCATTGCCTCAACTACTTCCTAATCCTCCTTCCCAACCCATCAAGCCTTCAATCTATCCTCAATTGGTTTCACCCTACCTCTCCACACAGTAACCTCTTTCCTTTTGTTTTGTCTACGACTGTTTACCATATTTGGTCCGAAAGGAGCTCAAGAACCTTTAAGGATGTAGCCATGGAGGTGGAGAATTTACAAGCCAGGGTGATCTTCCAAGTTATGGAGCTTCTCAACCCAAACATAATGACAGGTAATTAAATCAGTAATGCACTAATATTATGATGCAGTTTGTTGTGCTTTCAGATAGCCATTTTCTCAGCACCTATTCTTCGAGGACGAGCACATAGCCAAAGGGAACAACAGTCTATCCTAAGACTTCTCAGGAAACATGGCACTTTGATGGGTAACTCCGATTTTGAGAAACTTGTCCTATGGAATTTCCTACTATAGGTGCCTTTCGTTCGCCAACCTTGCGTGTTGACATGTTGCGGTTTCTGGGCTGCTTATTGATGTGTTGATAAGATGAGGTTTCTTGTGTGAATATGTCTGGTTGTAAACACCTGCTGGTAGGCTATTGTGTAATATGGTAGGCAAGTGGAGAGGAGCATACTGGTAAGGCAGTTTTGTGAGTAAATTTCCTCATGTCTTTTGTGTATTCTGAGATTACATACAGTTAATCTCTTGTATTGTACATTCCCTTTAATTCTTTATAAAATTTACTGATTTATAAAAAAAAAAGTGTGAAAGAGTAGATCATCCATCTTCCAGCTATATTTTTCAGCTTCTCAAATTTCTCTTTTCCTAGATGATAGTTGCAAGAATGACCATTGTTAACTTAAGTCTTTTATTATTGGTTAAAGTGAGAACCCTTTTGGAACTTTGAAAATTGAGAGACAATCGGATCTAATTATAAAGTATTTCAATTATTCACGTATTAGATTGTTTTTTCTATACTTTTATTTTTTGATTATTTTCGATTGATTTTTAATGTGAGCAATTAGTTTATTGATCGAAATGATCATTAGCTATATTAAAATTTGTATACATAAAAATTCAATTCTTTTAATCATATATAGCAACTAAAAAATTTAATTTGTTGCATCATAAATTTTAACTTCTATGAAAAGCAGTTAACTAAATTTAATGCTACCGCTGATATATATTACCTTGTTTCAATAGTCTTTTTTAAAAAAAAGTTATTATTTAATTATATTTTGGATTGTATCTAAAGTTATTAAACAATAAAGGTAAATTAAATTACATGTTTTCAATTAGCTAATCGTAAGAAAAGACGAATATTTAGTATCACATCGCATATAAGATTGATAAAATAATTATTTTTTGTGTCAATCATCAATTATAATTTCAAAGGTAGAAGTAACTATAAACAAAGATTCGTTATATTAAAACTCTTATTTTATTATTTCTTTAAAAACTCTCCTACTGTTAATTATCTACTTTCGTAACAATTGGCGAATTAGAATTCTTTTTGATATCAACTCCTACTTTCTTGTATTAATTGTATTATTGTAGAAATTTATAAATTAATTTAAGGTACAGATGATATTCCACCGACATCTAAAGAACATAAAATTCGTCCTTTAACAAAAAGCACACCATGAGATCATACCTGAACATTAAAAAACTGTAGTGCTTACGGATTCTCAGGTCCTGTTCAAATTTACTATCTACTAGAAAATTATGAAGAGAAGGTCTTGGTCCACGATAAAGTTAAACAGAAAGCGCATAAAGATGCTTTTGCTTGCAATTATGAGCCAACGTGTACAGCATGGGTTGGAGCACCATCTTTTCGATTATAGCGTTCAACCCTGTTTCGCTTAACGTGGACTATATATTTGTGTAGATTTGTATAATGTGCAGACGAGATTAAATGTAATGGGATTGAAACTAATTGATTGGAATAGAGCATCTGATCATGTACAACATAGGAACCAAATTGTTTGTTTCCATTAATCAATTCTAACGTTCTGCCGGTTAATCATATTCACATATTTATAGTAGATAAATATGCGGATAAAATTAACTGATACAAAGATTGAAATACTTTTTTAGGAACAAAGGATTTCTTGTGGTACAACATGACGTAGATTTTTCTTAATAACGATGAAAATTAAAGTTATTATTAAATCATCAAATAATTGCAGTAATAATTTATCAATTATGTTTTTATTTGATTAGTTTTAAGGTCAATTGAAATATTTTAAAAATCAAACCGATTCGGTTGGTTTAATAAAAAAAATTTAAACCGGTTATTTTTTTCAGTTTGATTTAGTTTAATAATTTTATATTAAAAATTTTCAGTTTATTAATTGATTGATCAATTTTTATAAACTAATCATTTTTTATAAAGTAAAATAAACCGATTAATTTTCATTTGACAATCTTCTTTTTTAATTAAACTTTAAAATTTTCGATGTGTAAGGATAGTCTTTTCTCACAGTTTAATACTGGTTAAAGCTTTTAAACCTTAAACTTTTTGTCTTATCTGTTTAACTTTTGTTTCATTTTTAAAAACATTGCTTATAATATAGTCAATGTTTAATTAATCAGAATTTAATTAGTTAACAACTTAGAATCAAATAATCAAATACTTAGAATAGGATAATTTGTCAAGGTTTAATTAATTAACGAATTAAATTCAAAGAATTACTTATAATTAATAGGTCTACGATGAATTGTTTTAAAGTCTATGATAAATTGAAAAGATGAAGGAATGAATAGGGAAAAGATGGTAAAGCATAAAGTAGATGTGATTGTAACGGAGAGTACAATAAATTGGCTTGATGTTGATTTAAGATAAGGAACGAAAAAGCTACAATGACACCAAGTAGAAATTATACGATTAATTTCTCATCACATCATAACTGTATTCTAAATCCAATAGAATAATTGCAAGAATTTAAAATAAAACTTTGAGAGACATTAAAATAAAATTTTGAATTTTCTAAAATAACTCAACGTGTAGTTAGCAAACTACTTAATTACTCCTTAACTTTTTGGTAGTTCAAAACATAAATATTGCTTTTAAATCATTTTCTAAATAATACGTAAGTTGTTTTCTTAAAACTTCATAATTTTAGGTAAAGATATGAAAATTTTCTTATAACTGAATATTTTAAAGTTTTGATTAAAGATATAATTGTCTATTAACTATTATGATTAAAGTAGAAGATTAAGAAAATTTTAATATAAAATTAAAGTTAACCAAATTCTATATAGAGATGTCAATAGATCGGACCAGGTTCAGACTCCGGGTTATGGTGGTTTATAAATTATTAAATTTATAATTTATTTAATTAATAATTTAATATGGTGATTTATAAATTAGCAATTAAGAAGATTGTTAATTTTATAATTTATTTAATTATAATTTATTTTTAATTAAAATAAAGTAGTATTAAAATTCTTATTTGCTAATAGTTTTAGAATTATGGATGAGTGGAAGAATGACATAATAGAATAGAATTTGTACGGTAATTAAATAATATTATAAAAGTTATTATTTTTAAAGTATAAAAATAAAAAAGAAAGGCTGATTGAAAGGACGAGGCCTTCCAAGTTCCACTACTATTAAAAGATAAAGCTTACTCATAATATCGTACAAACTTTTGCAGAATAGAGAGGAAAAAGCAGCGTAAGCCATATATGTCTTGTTCCATCCACAAAAGAGAAAGGCAATATCTCTATTTCAATTTTCTATTGTATATAAAAAATGTATAAGATATAGAAACAGTTCCAATAAATAAGTATTTAATAAATTATTTTAATAATTAGTTTTATTGTTGTGTACATTTTTATGGTTATCCATTTCAAATTTTAATAATTATTTTTAATAAAAGTAAATTAGTTTAGACTTGATTGAATTAATTAGAGCCTACATTTAGAAATTATCATACCAAATTAAGTTTAGTGCGATTCAAATTTGAATTTAAGTTTTTTTGAACTTAAATAAGTTGATCTGATAAATTATTAATACTAAAGATTTATATTAAAAAAATTAGAAAAAATTGATAAAATTTATTTATTTTAAATACTTCACAATATTTCAATAAGTTAAATTAATAAAAAAATTTAAAAAATTACTAAATTTAACATTATTAGCTTAACCCTACCACTCTGAAACTGAAAAAACGAAAAAAGGAATGATGAGAGTGCGTCATTATTATAGGGTTGGAGTTATCCCTCTATCTTGGCACGCAAGAATCGCGAGATTGTTCATTGCTCTACCAAGAATGGGCACTCATGTTGGGAACATAACTTCCTCTCTCGCAGCTGTGGTGCTTATACTCGACCTGCACACAATTCCTCGAACGACTTGGACGTGGACTTGGAGTGCTAGTAGTTGCCAAGACAGTGGTCGGTCGAAGAGTGCCTGCTGATCGCCGACGACTTGGACTTGAGTTTCTCCGGTATTCCCAGAAAGGCAGAATTCTAAAGATAATGAATGTTCGTTCTGGTTGCATGCATCTGCTTCTTCTTACTTTAACTGTTGTTCCTCGTATGTTAGGTTTGTCTTTTTTTCCTGTTTGAAGAACTCACCATCTTATGAGGGAGCGTTGCATGATGGATCGACCTCAATCCAGGTTTATCTTATCTGATTCTTGTAAATAGTAACGTTTAACTCTACCAAGTTCGTCTCGATCTATGATAATCTCCACTCTTGTTTCATCTCACTGTCCAGTTCCCTGGTTTCCAAAAACACTCTGATATGCATCCTGATGCTGTCGATGATGGCCACCATTAGGGATGAGCAAGAAATGGCCCTCTCTGAGAAGATTCTTCGATTTCTCTCTTCCCAGATTTCCTTAACTAGGTAAGCTATCGCCACTCTATAAATCCATGTTTTATATTCTTATCCATTGCATGCTCCAACTTATAACATCTTCCCATCTATCTAGTGGATCCTCAGCCCCACATCTTCCTGCAATACCTTTCCATATACTTTTTGTTTGCTGACAAATGAATAACATATGCATGCTTGATCGATTCACTGTCTTTTTCACATAGTGCACACCTATAAGGGTTGTCATGTATTTGTTGAATCTATCATATACGAGTAGCCGTCCTCGGATGACCATCCAAAGGGTTAGGTTGCCCTCGGGAGAGCTTTGTTGCCCCAAACCAGTTCGTAACAGCTCACTCTGTTTTCCATACCCTATAATAAGTTTCTTACCATTTTGTTAGTGAGTATACCATTGTGAGTCCTCAACCATATTACTTTATCTTTATCAACTGAAAGATTAGTATTGAGAAGGAGAATTTTCATTGATGTGTCTGAGGTCATCAATATTCGTATGATCTCCTTATTGCTGAGGCCTTGCTAAATTAAAGAATGTATTCCATTAGGAAGTGTTGCTTCAGCCCTTGAAGCTGTGGTTGCTTTTGTAGTATTCTTATCTCCAGCCATTTTTTAAACCAAAAGCTTGTTTCTTTCCCATCTCCCACCTTATGTCTTATATGAGGTCTGATTATCTCCCTTATCTCTGTTATCTTCGTAACAGTAGCTGAACCCTTATTTAGAATTTTGACCTTCCAAATGTTATCCATGGTTAGATATTCACTTCATACCCAACTTACCCCTAAGGAATTCTCCTTTCTAATTAGCCTCCAAAATCTTCGTTCTAACATTGTGTGACTACTTAAGTTGATATGAGGGCCTATTCCCTTTTGCTTCCTATGCTTACATATATCAGTCCATTTGATATTTGTTTTGGTCCTACCTTGCCTATTTCAATTCCACGAGAAACCTCTCAGGATCCTATTAATGGCTTTTATTATCATGATTGGTGGCTTTTATTACCATAATTGGTAATACCAAATATGAGGCCCAGTAAATATTAATTGAAGAAAGGACATAATTAATCAATTGTATACGACCTGCCATAAAAAGGCATTCAAAACTCCTGTTCTGAATTTTTCTCCTAATCTTCTTCTCAAGTAGTTTGAAGTCTAAATATCTGTGCTTTATGGAGTTTACAGGTATTCCAAGATATGTAAAAGGTAACTGCAGTACTTTTATATGTATAATATTAGAAAACTATTGAGCATTCTGTAATACATTAGTAGACAAGTATAGTCCACTCTTTTGGTTGTTTACTTCTAGCCCCAATACATTTGTGAATATTCTTAGAGCTATAACAAGGGAAGTAATGGAGTGATAACCATCCCTAGAAAATAGAAATAGGTCATCTACAAAGTTGAGGTAGGATTCTAAATTTCTTACATTTTGAGTGAAATTTAAAGAGAGAGCTAGTTTCTATCACCATAACCAAGAACTTGTTTAGAAACTCCATTGCTATGGAAAAAAAGAAGAGGGGACATGGGGTTCCCTTGTTGCAATCCTCAAGCCCCTTTGATCTTGTTGGAGGTTTCTCCATTGATTAATACACTGTAGGAGAGTTTGGTTATGCATTCTTCCATCCATCTTATGAAGATTATAGGAAAATTGTATGCTTTCGAGCAATTGAGGATGAAATTCCAATATAAGGAATCATATGCTTTTTTGAAATCAATCTTAATAGTATAATTTCTTTTCCCACTTTTTCTTGAATAATTCCTTAACAGCTCTTGGACTAACAATATATTATCTAGAATCAGCCTTCCAGAAATGAATGCACCCTGTTGCATTCCTATGTGCTTAGGAAACACTCTTTTCATTGTCTCTAAGAGAACCTTTGCTATGATTCCGGAAACACTCTTTTCATTGTCTCTAAGAGAACCTTTGCTATGATTCTATAGAAGGACTTGTAGCACGCTATAGGTCGAAAATCACTAACCTTTTCCTGTTTTCCCTTTTGGGTATTAGGCAAAGTCGGGTTCTATTGAACTTAATCAATAATTACCCATTTTTGAAGAATTCCTCTATTTCCTCATACACCATATTCCCTGTCAATCTCCAAGTATTATGATAAAGAAATACATTCATACCATCTAACCCTTGAGCTTTATCATGTTTCAACCCCTTCAAGACTACCTTATCCTCCTCCCTAGTAATTGGTCTAGTTCGTATATTGCTTTCCTCTTCTATGATTTAATCTTGAAGTACTTCCCTCATGAAGCGTTATATGGATTTTGCTTTAGAAGGGGTGCCTAGTACTCTTATAAAGAAGTTTTCCACCTTTTTTTAAATTTTTGACTTGTTATCTATGATCCTTCCGTCTACATTTAAAGAGATGATTCTATTATAGACTCACTTTGAAATGATCTTCCCGTGAAAGTAGGTTATGATTTTATCACCATCAATCAATCACTCTTGTCTAGCTCTTTGCTTTATGATTGAATGTTTTATGGAAAGGCATTGAGAAAATGTGGACATAACTTGCTTCTCCTAGTCCTATAGTTTTTCATTTGTTTTATCTTTATAAAGTTTAGTTTGAATCCTCTCCAGTTCTTGTTTAGCCCTCATTAGTGCTTGCTTTGTATTCCCTATTCTTTCTTTGAAAAAGCATTTAAGTTCCTCCTTTATCGCCTATGTCTTCCTTGCACATATGTATTACTTAATGCCCCTCACTTCTTTGTTACACCCTTTTTTGATAGACTCTTCGAATCCATCTACATTTGCCAAAAAGTTGTTGAACCTAAATAAGGATTTTATCCCCCCTGTATAATTTACTGTGTGAACAATAGTTGTAGTGTGATCTGAGCATTCTGGGTTTGGTTACGAAGTATAATATTCTGGGTATTTCTGGAACCATTTCATATTGAACATGAATCTATCCAGTTTCTTTCTTATCAGCCAATAGTTTCTCTATTTATTTGTCTAGGTAAAAAAGTTACCACCTTGGGGGAGATCTTAAACATCAATGTTGTCTACACATCCCTTGAAATCATCATTATGGCTTCTGCTACTGATGTTACCCTTTGCTTCTTTAGGATTAAGAATTGTGTTGAAATCTCCGAGTAACAACCAAGTTGGAGCTCTTAATTTAATCCATAGCTCTTTCCTTTGGAACATGTGGTTGAAGCCATAGACAAATGTCACCATGCACTCCTTCTCTGCATCATGCACCTTACTTTTATATATACATATTGTTGGTTGTTTTCAATCCCCTGAACTTCTACCTTGTCCTTATTGAATAGGATTAAGATTATCCCATTATAGTGGGCATCAAAGTTATCTATCATCCCCCATTTAGTAGCCAAAATATGGAGAATGGAATTTTATCCTTCCAGATCCTTGTTTCCAAAAGACCTAAAATATCCAGCTTAAGATCCTGAATTGTCTCCTTGATATCAAGTTGTTTTGTAGGGAAATTTAGGTCCTTGATATTTCATGTTGCTATAATCTTGTTTCCATTTCAGAAGAAGCTTTTTTTTTTCTTTTTTTTGGACTTCTTTCTGCTAGATGTTACAAATTCTTTTTTGTTGTTCTTTGAGCACATTTCCTCAATGTTGCCCACAATGTAAGAAGTGTTATCACCCATATATTACACTTTCTCTTTTCCTTTATTACTTTCCCTAATCTCCTTAACATTTTCTTGAATATACTTGTTGTTTGTGTCCAGGTCTGATGTGATGTTTTCTTTACACTCTTCTGAACTAATCCAGTAGTAATTAATTCTCCACATTCCCTAGTTTTAAAAGTTCTCCCTATGGGTTTCCAAACTTTTTAACTTGCGTCTCTTGCTTCCAGGTTTAAGATACCTTTGCAACATCCTTAACTAATTCCATGTCTTCCTTGAGTCTCATTATAGGGATCTTTGTAGCAAGATCCCTCATCCTCTTCACTACACACCCTTGCATAATTGATTCTTTTAATTTATGTTGACGCCTAGTCTAGGCAAATATGTTTGCCTACAAAACTCACTAGATAATGATCACTTGATCATGTATATTTTTTTTCCACGTTGAAGATCAAAAGAGCATGTACAATTTCCTTTATGCTTTTAACTTTGTTTTAGGCCCTCTTCTTCGATCTTATCCTGCCACTCAGATTCAGATTGATCATGGATGTTGTTGCTCAATCTGACATCTTAGTGACTTCAATGGAAATAACAATATCACTTAACATTTGAAGCACTTTGAAATTTACGTTAAAAATAGTGTGCTTTTTATTAATAGAAGTTAATATTTACAATATAAATTATGACTTGAATTAAGATAAGCTAAAATAGACAAATATGTCTGTATAAGTAATAAACAATTTTATTTTTAACAATAGTTATTTAAATAAAAAAAATTGAACTTTAATTCGATGTTCTCAAACATTAAAATAAACAATTTTGAGAGATTTAATAAACATATTAGTTGGTTCTTCAATTTTGCAATATTTTAAAAATTAAATAATTTGACAAACTCAAATTATTGCAGCAACAAATTGATAGGTTGGTAATTGATTTTTTTAACAACATTAATAAATAACTCTTGTATAATTGTTTCTTCCATATGACACAATTTTTTAGAGTTTTATAACCATTTCCTTATCAAAAAAAATGAAAATTTTAAAATTAAATAGTTTGAAAAATACATATTGTTACATCAACGAATTTAGTCTTATTAATTGATACTTTGACAATTAATTACTTCTTTTCATCACTATATGTTATAAAATTAAAATGTAGATAGTAACTCATTTCTGACATAGAGTGACCCTTTATACAATTTCAATATATTGTATAAATTGTGACTTCCGTGGTTTGGAACGACTATAATTATATTCACATTGCCTGTAATAACTAAAATAATTTATATTTGTAATATAACTCCCGATTCATAATTAAGAATTTAATTTGAATCATAAACAAATCTACTCTTCCAATGTTAGATAACAATTTCGAGGGCGCATAAGAACAATATAGTGCAAAATTAGAAATAATATTTAGTAGTTAATTAATCATAATTATAAGATTGATTAGTGGCGGGACCAACAAGTGAATAGTCAAAAGTTCTTGTCGTTCTTTTCTCTCTCTCTCTTTTTTAATATGTACTTCCACTACGAATTTGCCTTTTCCCTCCAACGAAGGCATGACTAGATGCTTTGTCTCGTTATGTCAATTTCTTTTCACAACTTTCGAGGCATCCATGATCCAACTGTAAAGTTCCAAATTAAACTTTTTTATCTTCGAACCTTTACGACTAATAATGTCTCTTCATGTCTTTCCACTGTTTTCATCTTTCAGATGCTTCTTTTGCTTTGAATTTAATATTTGATGTGCCATAATTATAAACAAATAGTATGATTTTGATTAAGTATGACTATGATGTTTTGATTTGTAGAAATTATAATTATTCTTCAATTTTAGATTATAAATTACACACACTTACATATAAAATAATTCACAATGATTTTTTATAATTTGTCATTGTATATGTAAATTCAGATTATTAGATATCGAAATTTTTCTTAAACTATTTGGATATTTAATTAAAAAAAACAAATAGAAGTTTTAAAAAATAAAATAAACTATCTTTGTACTAAAAATAAGAAAAAATATATATTTGCTAGCCAAGTGAATAAATATAACAATTTAAATTTAACTAAAAGTCCGTGAAAAAGATCTTACATTAACAAGTATATGTATGAATGAAGAAAAGTAAAACTTAAAGAAATTTATTAACTTTTATGTTTCTGAAGGGAATAAAGTGGAAAGGCAAAAGGAAAAGTGCCGGCACGAAATGCATGTCTATAGCCCTATTCAGTCCGATTCAAAGTTCTGAATACCGTACCGGACTTGGTACCGGATTGAGCTCTGGAACGGAACTGTACCGGTACCGGTCGGTAC
>JAOTBA010041547.1:0-14417 GCA_025629845.1 Erythroxylum squamatum
GAGCTCGAAGCTCATTTTCACTCGTTGAGCTTAAAGCTCTGATCGGTGGCTACTCTGGTCACAACAGCCATTATATTCCATACACTTACTTGATTTAGCTTCCAAATCTTCATGAACACCATTCAACCCTAACTCTTTCATCTACTCATCATTTTCTACCCAATTTAACTCAAAAAAAAAAATTTACACCGACTTTTAAATGATTGAGTGCTCTAGCACGCTACCTTCGCGAACACGGACTCGGATATCACCATCGATGCCGGGTTTGGGTCTTGCGGGAGTGGGTTGCTACACAAGATCTCCTAAGTATACTTCTCTTAAGAAGTGAATATGCCTTCATTGACTTACATAACTTGTATGCTTGAAAAGTAGGTCATTAGACTTAGATCAAACATCCCAATCTCAATCTCTTTCTTTATCTTTTTCTTAAACTAAAAATATAATTTGAATCTCCTTATGTCACTAAAAGATCATCTACATAAAGAGAGAATATTACTTTTAGATTGTTGTCAATTAGCAAAACATGTAAAGTGACCTCATTTCAGTGAGTAAGAGTTGATTATACTATTCTGAGCTCTAATTTTCTGATTTAAATTACAAAGAGTCTTGTACAATTTATATACTTTCTTTTCACTTCCAAAAACCTCGAATCCTTTAGGTTGTTCTATGAAAACATCCTTATTTAATAGACTATTTAAAAATTCTAACTTCTCATATAAGTGATATTTTACCCATATTAACCAAGTTATATCATGCCTTACAAAAAGTTGTAAAATAAGTGTTTAATTAGTAAACTCCTTATGGCTAAGTATAACCTTTCATAACTAATCTAGCTTTCAATTTGTTAATGGATCTATCTGGATTTAGTTTATTTCTATAAACCACTTAGCCATATTCCATTTTTGAACTAAATACCTATTAACCAATTTCCAAGTTCTATTTTTATCATTATGATCTCTTCCTATGTAGCTATTACCCATTTTTCTTTCTTCTTAACAACCTTATTTTAATTTACTAGATCCAAATATATTATATTGCATTTTGTATAAATATCAGCTGAGGGTTTTGTGTCTTTAATAGGTTTGTCATCAACATTCTGAAAGTCATGTCAGATTTGCCACCACTTAACGAAATAAAGCTTCCAAATTTTTTTAATTTATTTGCATTTTCTATGTCGTTGTTCCATTAGTTCCAATTACTGTTTTCATCAAATATCGTAATTTTGCTAATTATTAATTATCTAGCCTTTAAGTTATGTGCTTTATAATTTTTTTCTTATGATGTTCTACCCTTTCATAGTGTTATACCTTTTCAACTCTCCCATCTCAATTTTCATATCTAACTTGCTTCTCTTTGCATCTAGAATATTTGGATAACAAATGCACCCAAAAACTATAAAGTCTTCAATTGAGACTTTACTATTAAACCAAGCTTAGTGTATTCTCTTTTCTCCTAAAACTTTGGTTAGTAACAAATTTAACAAATAAATTGAGGCGTTCATTACCTTAGCCTCAAAACACTTGAGAATGTTCTTCTCAAATATCATGCACTTGGCTTTTTCTATCGCTGCCCTATTCTTTCTCTTACTAACCCTATTCTACTAAGGATTGTATGGAGTAGTGAGATATTTTTAATTCCTTCTCTTAGCCTTTGACCCAACTCTTGAAGTTAAGACCTATGTTAGAACCTATGGTGAATTGTAGGGTGGGAAATGGAGAAAAGGCACACTTATGGTTTGATAATTGAATTGGTAAACCAGTCCCCTCTAATTAGATATCCCCAAGCTCTTCAAATATGGAGTGGATTTCCTATCAATACAAAGGTAAACTCTATCTTTCTAAGGGGACAATGGAACATTCCAGCTGAATTGCAGTATCTCACCCCAAATTATCAACGTAATCTAGAGAAGTTTATATTCCAATGTCTCAAGATGCTTCCAAAGACCTTCAACATTGCTAGAATCAGAAAGTGGCAAAATCAGAACAGCCCTAGATAGATTTGGTCTTCTATCATCTGACATAAAACTATCAGGCCTAGTCACTCTATCCTTCTGTGGCTCACTGTGCTTAACAAGTTAAGCACAATGGACAAAATGCATTTCATTACTTCTGATACTAGTTGTATACTATGTGAGATGGAGGAGGATTCTAGGAACTATCTATTCTTTCTCTATCCCTATTCCCAGTTTATATGGGAGAAGATACAAGGATTATGTCTTATTTCTAATGTAGGTTCAACGTTCACAGAAGCATTAGAATGGTTCCTGAAGCTGAATTTGAGTTTTAGGCACAATGTACAATTCTATATTATATTTTTCTCCTTCTCCATTAAAGAGATATGGAGAGAGAGGAACTTCAGAAGATTCCAAAACAAAGCAAGAACAAGAAAAGAGGTTCTCTATAGTTTCTCATGTATGCTACCACATCAAAAATAGTAAACCCTAGTCTAGCATCTTCATGGAGAATCAGTTACCAATTACTCAGAAAGGGACTAAAATAATGAAAGTTTGCAAACTGTAATGAAAATACCTAGTAAGTCGTTCCCTTCTCCTTCTAAGCCGACTGTGGTTCCTAAAAGCTACGAACAGAACTCCGCCCCAAAACATCGATGATGACCTTCAGGTGAACTATTCCAAAGCAGATTCTCTATTGGACTTATTAACGACAACAATCACCCAACCCTAATTTGGTAGGGTTGGGTAAGGGAAGTGAAGAAGCGCTTTGAGAAATTTTCATTTCTACCTAATGAGATGTGTTTGTGTTTTATCTGTTAGCGTGAAAAGTTGGTTCGTTGTCGTTTTGCTAGTCTACAAAGTTACCAAATCGTTGTTGTTTTGTTGTAATAGCTAGCTTTGTCTCTTGTAAGGGCATTATTTTAAATTTATTACAATTCTTTAAATTTTAAAAAAAAATTCTTAAATTCCTTAAGAAACAAACTTAGCATAATTATCTATTGTAAAATTCTTGATTGAATAGTCAAACTATTGTCCTACCAAGGTTTTAAACTTCTTTAATCTAACAGAGTTTCTAACTTCTAAATTAAAAGAAAAACCAATAATATTTTGTAAGATCAACAATAACAAGTACAAGGTACATGTTTTGACCCCATGGGTTCTCACTCGTTAGGCTACAAGAGTGTTAGAATATGTAGACAATTAATTGTCTAAAAAATTTTCTTACATTTTTAATTTTATAAAACTAAGAAAAATAAAATTATATTTTTATTAATAGTTTTATGTTGGTGTCACTCCAATTTCATTTTCGTGGTCTTTCTACTTGTTTTGGTTTACATACCTACTAATTTTAATCATCTTTGTTTTTTTATTTTATCCTTTTGTTTAATTTTTTGTAATAATTAATTTTCAACTAATTAGTTTTAATTTTGTTATAGAATAATTGTTCTTTTAGGCATCAATTTTATATTTTAGGAAAATCTGGGTAAATTAAAAGTCAAATGAGGTTGGGAGTTAGAGTTTGGAATTGTTGGATTGCAAATGAAAAGAAATTAAATGAAGGTTAAATGAAAATTAAAGGACTTAAGTATATATAACGAAGTTAGAGGGCTATTATTGGGAAAATTGAAACAGAACTGGTAATGCATAAAACAACAATCAGGATGAAGGAAAGCATAAAAAGTACCAAGGGTAAGGCATTGTACGATGCTAAAGGAAATGAGAGAAAAATAATGAAGGATGACGCAGTGTGGTAATGAAGGATGGAATAAATGCCAGAATACCGGTCACCATAGGAAAAAAGGACGCCCATAAAGAAAAATAAATAGTGCAACATAAAGTAGGAACAATAAAAAGAAGAAAAATGACACATCTTGAGCATAAAGTTTAGGCAACATATATAATAGAAAAAAAAAGCTCAAATGATATGAAAATAATCATGAAATGGGGAGAAAGAGCAAAATGGTGCAATTAAAACACAAGAAATTAAGGGGTCATTTATTTTTATTTATGTCTTTATTACAATTGTTGGTTTTTGTTTCTTTATTTTAATTAAAAATAAAATCTATTTAATTGTTAATATTAATGTAATTACAATTTTATTGATGATAATAATTAAATACCAATAAAAATAAAATATAAAATTAACTAAATAAATAATTTTAAATATCTTATTCAAAATTTACTAGTAAATATTAACAAAATATATTATATTTTACTTAAATAAATGATCATATAATTAAATATGCAAATTTTAATTATAATATTTATTTATTAATATGATCATAATATTTATTTATTAATATATTTTTAATTATTATTTTTAATTAAATATTTAATATTTAATAAATGACTATATAATTTAAAATTAATTTAAACATATTTATAAAATAATTATAAAATTTCAAAATAACTTTAATTAAAATTTTAAATTTATAATTTAAAGAATTATAAATTTAATAATTTAATAATTAAGTTAGATTATTTATTATTCTTATTAGTAATTAATATTAAATAATTAATTAGTTACAAAAATGAATTAAAATTTTTACTTTTTATAATTTTCATAAGTTGTGAAAATTGAAAAATACCAAAACTAAAATAGAATCTAAAAATTCAACTAAACAATTTTTATTGAATTCGAAAAATAAAATAGAAAATAAAAAATCATATTAGAACCAAATAGTCCCTAAAAGAATAACATTAGTGTAAATGGTCTCTAATGCTCATCTAAACTATAATGCTTAAAAGAGAACAATCTATACTATGTCTTGCACTTAGCCAATAATTATGCATTGACATTGGTTGGTGATTCCCATATGTCAAATACAATCTAATAACACCTGAAAGGGAGGAAGAGTGTGTTCTTGCTAGAAATATATTTTTAATCTATTTTTTTATATGATCCTCACCAATATGACTAGTGAAATTCAATACCAATATGACTATTTATTAAAAACAAGTTTGGATCAATAACATGAGAACGAAAATGCAAAAATGATATAAATCGTACCATTCATAGAATAGAAAGGATTAAGAGTGATAAGCTTTTAGTGTTTGATTGCCACTAATAAGCTTTATAAGATCGCAAGTGTTTAGAGAACCTAAAGAGTTACTCTAAAAAGGTTAAAGAAAACCTCTGAGGTTTTTAATTAATCAATAATAATGATGAACTATTAATTACAATATTAGGAAAATCATTTATAAGTATAAAACTTTATGAACTAGAGTCATATAAGGAAAGTATCATCTTTAGCATAATTTAATTACAAAACAACTAAACAAATTTGAAGAGTCAATTCCTTTTGAACGAAACTATAACACCTAAATATATAAGTTTGGTGTCTATCTAACTTTATAATCAATCTTGATTAGCTTTTATAACTTTATGAGTGTAAAATGCAAACGTGTCTAATGCCTGTCTCATTTTATATCTATACGTTTGCTTTCGAAACTTATTTTGGATATAAACATAACCAACACGACACTAAAATGATATTATATTATGGAACACTAGTCTAATATGGCAATATATAGGTGTTATATTACCTCCTTCTCTAATGTTCTTCAATCTCTAGCAACTTTTGGTACTTTATTTGAACTATTTGCAAGTTGTAAAGGCCCTTCTTCATATCTTCCTAACTTAGTAGATTATGTAACTTGAATAGATGTTTTATTTCTATCATTTCCTCTCTCCTCAAAAGGATTTATCCTCAAATTAACATCTTCATGGAATTGATTTACTGGTAATAGAGCAAGGGGATTGGTTTGCCATTCATGGTAAATGAATAGTAATTCTTGTACCTATCATACATGGCTCTCTTATTAAATTGTTAAGAATGCCCCTAAAGAATTTAACCCATTAACATTAGCACCACATCCTTATACCTCCCAATTGAGAAAGAAACTAAAACTTCCTTTGTGACCCTAACCTTTTTACTGCCATTCAACTATTGTAGATTGTATAGTTTAAAGTGTTTTGTAGTTGGCAACCATAACTTCTCCACTAACTCCACACTATCTATATTCGAATAATTTCATCTATTTACGATTATACTGCAAATTTGTTCCTTAATGGGACACCTTATATAGAAGAGATTCCTTTGTTGTTCATTCACATCATTCTCTCCCACATACATACTTAATACCCTCATAGTGATCGGAATCCTCCTATCGTTGAGCCTCTTCTCCCACATATATATTTAATACCCTCCTAGTGGCTGGAATCCTCCTGTCTTTGAGCCTCTTAGTACACTCATCATCATTAACATCCTTTAAACTAGTCATGTCATTTTCCTCCTAGAAACAAATTGTCCTACCATCCTCCCTCATCATCATCACTCTCTTATTGAGATGTTGTGAAGCTATATATTCTCTCTCAAGTAACTTGAAGCACTTGATATCTTTATTCTTAATTGTTAAAGAAGGATCATTTTTAGCTTTCTCTCAACCTAGTGCTTGCAACTTCGTTTTGGTTGCTTTATATTTTGGCCTTACATCTTTGTGTCTTTATTTTTTACTTCATAGTTGATCTCTGATGAAGAACCTACACTAGTAACACCAAAAAGGTTAACTTGCCTCTTTTTTAATTATCTTTCTTCCTTTATGACCATTTGATCCGTATCCTTTAATACTATGTAATCGTGTAACTTGATGACATTGACAATGTTTAGATTTAGTCCATCAATGATATAAGCTATTATTGCTTCCTTATCTTCCTCCACATTCTCCTTAACTATGGAACCTCCATCTCTTTATGGTGCTCCTTCAAACTCTTATAACCTCGAGTTAACGTCTGTCGCCTTTGATAGAGATCCTTATAATAAGAACTTACCACAAAAAATTTTCTCAATATTATTTTCATCTCTTCCCACTTCTTGTTAGGAGGCTCTCAAATGATATATTGATCCCAGTAATCCACAACATAATCACTATACTCCACGAATGTCAATTTAACATTTTTCTCTTCAAAAAATGTTGTAATAATTAAAAACCTAACTATATTTATTTTAAATTATGTTAATCTAATAAAACTTTTTGTTTAATTTAGATTCATTTCATTTTAAGTCATTTTGTATCATGTTTCCCTTTTAAAAATCAATTTTATTTCTAATTCTTTATCAGTTTTTTAAATTCACATATAAAATCTTTTTATTTTAAAGTCCTTAATTTTGCAAAATATTTTCAAAATTAAAGTAATGACTCTAGGTAGATTAAATAGTTTTCCCCAACTTCTTTCTTATTTTACAAATCTACACTTGAACTCTTCTTTTTGTCAGGAACTTTATTTCTTCCTTAGTTTCTTTTATATCTTCCCTTAATACGGTAGAGTTACAACTTCATTGTATTTATTCTTTTTTTAGCTTCCTTTTCTATTTCAAATATTCTCCACATGTGAAAGATGAAGTGTATGAGTTTGATTTTCTTATAAGCTCTCCAATTGTTATCATCAAAAGGCATTTTGGTTTGCTTTTCCAGGTAGCAAACTTATACACTAGAAGTTTCACTAATTGTTGGTAAATCATCAATTATATTTTTCTTCTACATAATCCACATTTTTTATATCTGAAAGGAACAAGTCTCTTATGCTATAGTGTTAAATTTTCTTCAAAACTATTATAAGCATGTTGCCCACTTACGTTCCACTTTATTATAAATAAAAATTCTCACATTTTAATAAACATATCATAAAGAAGATGATGTGGTGTGGTGGTTACTCAGGGATTGTCACGGCAACTGGTGTGGTGGTTTTCAACTCAAGCTCGGGCGGAGTACGCCCCTGACTGCGGAGCTCTTGGGGGTGTTCCATGGCCTTAATCTAGCTTGGGACAGGGGGTATCGAAGGGTAATTGCCGAGGTGGATTCCACCGAGGCCATTACTCTTATCAATGACTTTAACAGTGGATTCACTGAGCTTTCCTTTTTGGTGACAGGTATCCGGGAGCTGTTCCGGAGACAGTGGGAGGTTCGCCTCCAGCATGTTGTTCGGGAAGGCAATCAATGTGCCGACCGTTTGGCGTCCTTTGCCTGCATTCTAAGCCCTGGTCTTCATGTCCTCCAGGAGCCGCCTTTTGGGGTCCAGGAGCTGCTTTGTCGCGTTTCTCAAGGATCTTTGTTTGCTAGAGCTATGATTTAATTTTCACCGCCTTTGTACTAAAAAAAAGAAGATGATAAAAACAGTAATGAAGTTTAACGAATATTATGTTTTAATAATATTTTAGTCTAAGTATATTATGTAAAGTTTTAGGTTTAAATAATATATCTACTACAAATTTCATACCTGAAATTATAGAGGTAACTACCATTCTTTTTCCTTTCACTTCTAACCAATCACCATTACCTATATATACTCAAAAAGCATATGTTTTATTAAGACTTTTGAATAGCTTGTCATTATTTTCCACACAATGTGAGCATAAATTATTAAGTAGCTAATTATGAACATCAACTATTGTCACCGAATTTACAATTGTATCAAAGAGGTTCTCATCAGAATGTGCTTTTACCTCAATTAAATTTTTTTAATGCTCCTACTACTATTTTGCTTATATATACCTTCTCAACATGTCTTAGCTAATTATAGGCTCTGTATTTCATATTAAGCCTTCACTAATAATAATTTTCAGTGTGGCTCATCTTTATGTAATATAAACAAAGTTGAAACTTGCCTTTTTTTTCTCACTACTTTCTAACCCATCATTGTCTAGTTTTTCTTTTCTTTCGCCAAATTGATTCTTCCTTCCATCTTCACTTTGTCCTTTCATCCTTATGTTTGATTATAAAAGCTCTAATTGATGATCATTTTTTCCTTAAAGCTCTTATGTGTTCAATAAATTTTAAGTTATTAACTGATTCTAGCAAGGAAAAGTTTAATATATTCTTTGCTCCTGAAAAAAAAGAGATTTTAGAATCAAATTTCTAATGGAAACTCTCTACAACTTTGTTAACAAATCTAAAGTAAGATATCTATTCTCCCAATAGCCTAATCTATTTATTACCTTCATGAGATTTTCTATGTATTCCTTGATGTTTTCAATATCATTTATCAAAAAGATATATAATTCTCTCTAAAGGTTGAGAACCTTAATGTTTTTGGTTATATTGCCTCTTTGAAACTCTTTTTTCTTGTCGTAACGCTCTTTCTTAGTATTGTAAGTTATGAGTGTTTATAATTTAAAAAAAAAAACATATACATATATAGTTGAAAGCGTCTTGCTTTTACTTCTCTTTACTATGTATTTTGATTTAGTTTTCAATTAGATAATCAAAATTTTGTGTTATTTGCCTCTCAACTTCTACCATATCATATATATGAAAGGCTCAGATAAAAAATCTATTTGTGTTATCCAAACAGGGTAATTTTTATCACTTAAAATAAAGGTATGGGAGTAAAAAAACGGCTAGAAGTCATCCTTAACTTTTAGTGTTTATCTTGTTTCAAATAAACGTAAAGCTTAACTATTTTCACTATTTAAAAGCACAAACCGTTAGATTAATAAAATTTTAAGGGATAACAAATTCACAAGTCTAAAAAATTTTAAGATATTTCAATTCAAAGTTCAATCTTTTAAAATTTTCAATTTAGTTCTAAAAATTTTAGAAAATTTGGACCATTCAATTTAAAATATTTTCTACATTAATATTTTGATATTGCGGATACAAAAGTATGTGAATTTGAACACTTGAACATGCTACTGACTCTTATTTGAGGTTTAACAGTTATGCCTTTTATCTAATTATCTAATAACTCTAATAAGTCATTTATCCTGAATTTTTTATTAGCTTAAATGCACATTTTTGCAATAATACAATCTACAAACCATAAAAATTATTTATTGATAACCAAATTTTAGGTCCATATAAGACATCTTGGATGACCATATAAGTACCTCCATTGAAGCTCCCATTACTGTCTCCATGGTTTTCATTACTATTGCTAACATCACCAATGATTAATAATGATGGTTTTCTTTTTTATTATCACATATCTTTCTCTCTTGTTGTTTTGAGTTATTTTTCTTCTTCATCCTTTTCATTCCCCACTATGTTAGCAAACATATTATCCAACATTAACAACTATTGCATTATTGTCGTGTATGCAAGACCTTTAAAGGTTGGACCGAACTTCTCATTTGTGGGGGTGGTAGGATTATTTAAAAAAAAGATAGAAAAAGATAAAAACTTATGAATTTGGAGGAGTAAGAGATATGTGGGTTTAGATCAATTTTTATTGAAATTGATTGTTCTTAGAATTAGTTTGTTTTTATTGGCTTGATTTCCTCTTTTATCATTGAAGATTTGTTATCTTCTATAGAAATTGGTATAATCTTATTCCAAAAGAATAAATAGATGTCAAAATTGGGATGGAGGGGTTGATGAAGACAATAAAAAATTTAGAGATAAATAACTTATTAGAATTACTACTGAATTGAAAAGAGATGTGTAACTATTGAACTTTGAATTAAAGCCATGTAGCTTATTTAAGTGTCAATTTTTGTATGCTTCGTTTATCACATTAGTTAAATATTAATGAAGAGAACAATCTGAATTGAATGCTTTGATTTTTTTTAAACATTAAAATCAAATTTAAAAATTTAAAAGGTTGAATACTAAATTGAAAAAATATTTTAAAAATTTTGTACTTATTAATTCATTATCCCAAATTTTAGTACCACATCACAAAGAATAAATAAATATGAGATACAAAAATGAAGTTCGCAAAAGTTCTATTTTGAAGCTTTATTGCTTACTTAAATATATAAAGATATTCAGTTATAATTAACTATTATTTCTTTATCTATTTAGAACACTTTTTATTATGTTATGAAGTTATATTTATAGATAAAACAAAATAAACTAACTAATTTTATCTAGGAAACATATCCACCCTAAGAGAGGTTAAGATATTGCATGCAATTATACATTTTCAAAGTATTAAGGGTATATGAAATAGTTAAAAAGAATTCTAAAATGTTTTTCGTATGGCAATAAGTAATAAGACTTATTAAAATAAATGACAGGTGATAGGCAACACTTTAAAAGATATAATATGACAATTTTAAGTTTTTTTTAGTTCCTACCTTTTAGGAGAGGAATCGTTTAGATACCAATTCTTGTTTTCTCTATACAAGAAAAATATTAAAATGCTTATTTAACCAAAATTCATTATTTCTTCTCTTATCTAATTTAAAAATCTTCTTCAAGTGCCACAAACCAATTCCTAGCTAGATTTGCTTGTTTTTAAAAGAAATTTGTTAGGTTAAAATTTGGGACTTTACAATCCCTGCATTTGATAACTTAGGATGTTCATAATCTTTTTTAATTCTTGCTACACATGTTCTAGATATGATGTCTACAGTAGATAGGTAATAGGTAAAATTTAATAGCTCTATAATAGTTAATATGTTTCAGTTTTATAAGGTTTCAGTTGAAAACATATTGAAGACATTCATATTTCGTTTTCCACTTAATGAGAAATTAATCAAGTTCAGGTGAGCTTAGCATTTTTCATTGAAGATTGTTTGAGACCTACATACAAAACCAAAACCAGCCTCCATATGATATGTCTTCAATTGTTAAATTGCATTGCAAATCAATTCTTTCTAAGTTTAACCACTATCAGGCAAATAATTCAAAGTTGATCATATAACCATCTAATGCATCCTTTATATAGCATTCACAGTAGCTCATGAATGCACCATGTTCAATTACATGATAAAGCAACTTGTTCTATCATAAGTTTCTCTAATTCATTAAAGAGAAAGATGCTTTTATCTCTCTATAACCTTTTTCTAGCCTCTAAGTTCACTGCCTAAAATTTCCATCTTATCCCCCCCAAAGCTAACTTCTTTCCTAGTTCGGTAAACTTCCTTTCTTATTAAGTCTGTTTTTTAGTTATTTTTTATGAAAGTTAGTTAGGCGGGAAGTCATCCCTCCTACTTCGCACTTTTGTTGGTTGTTATGGAAGCATATACCTAAGTCATCTCTACTTCATCCGTAGTGAGATTCGAGCTTCCTTGTAGCCCTGTTAAACTTACCATCCTTACACCACCATCACTAATAGCTTTGCACTAACAAAGCCAAAATATCCCCCACTTCACGCTCCCTATCACTTGCAGCTAACTAAGATTTAGCCCTTCCAACTAAGCTTTTCCTAAATAGAAAAACTTGGTCTCAGGTTGTAGGAGATGCCTCTCTTATCCTGTAGATGACCTACCTACCTCTTATAAAAGTTGGTGACCAAGCTATTTTATATATTGAAGTATTCTATATTGGCGTAGCTAGGTGAACCTCCTCTCTAGTATGTTCTTTTGTTGAAAAAAGGCTCTCATACCCCCTTATGGTTGAAGATAAATAGGAGTCTAGCTTAGAGACAGTCCCCATATGTGAGGAGGATTTCTTCATATTTAGATTATTTTGTGTTATGGGAGCTATGACCATTATTGAGTAGGACTCATGGCACATAAGTAGCAAACCTTTTAGATTACATGAGTGGAAATCAAGGCTACTTTTAGTCAAAATCAACATTAGGGTCATTTTCATCTGGGTGAAATTCATTAACATTCCACCCAAATACTAGATCACCCTTAGTCTTAACTACTTGACAATTCACTAGGGAAACCTTTTTATATAGATTACAAATTGCCTTAATAAGTATAATCAACTTTGAAAAAATATGTATTGAAATGGACATCTCCAAAGAGCTCCCAGATACTATGAGGATAACAAGTTTTTTTTAATAAGGGAACTAATGGAAGACATAATAAAAATTTCCTCTTTATAGAAGCTAAACGAACCTAAGGAAGATCAAGGTTGGAAACCAACTAGAAATATTTTCTTAATAAGTGATTACGAAGAACTCAATAGAGAAATAAACTTAAGGGAAGAAGCACATGTCACTGATAATTATACAACTAATACTAATGCACAGTAGAGGGGTTTAAGGTAGGGATGAAGAAAGTAATTGACACGACCCGCCTTTTGGACTGTGTTGACACTAGGGAATGGGTAGGCTTAATGCCACCAAAACCCGTAGTAAAGCCTAACTTTTCTATATTCTACTGAAAATTCGGCATGAGCCATTCATTTGTCTGATTAATCCTTATACCTGCTTAATAGGTTTGAAAGAAGTAAGGATCCAAATCTGCACTTCTCACATATATTATCTACTTATAATATGCCAATCTGTGATCATCTCATATCATCAACTGACATCATTCTCAATAACTTAGCATATCCATACATGTTTCAAGTATATATGATTATGATAAACCATGGAGCAACTATAAGCATATGGAATTTACATCATGCCAAAAAAAATTACTTGTTTGTTTATCCAAGCGAGTCTCAAAAGGCTTGGATTTCTCTCTTGTACAATCTGTTAATCCCCTGAAATTATGAAAGTGAGAGGTAAGTCTACAACACGACTTAGTGAGATGTAAACATACTACCATGCTTGTGAGGCTAGGTAACACAAGGCTAGCTTCACAAGAATGGTCTGGGGCATTCTAAGCAACAATATATGGCATCAATGGATAAACAGGTAGTAATATCAAATGCGGAAATCGCATGAGTATCACTAATAAAGCTCAATATTAATTGTTCAAAAAACATGAATCTGGTTTCTGAAGTCTTTCTAAATTTTTGCAATCTTCCTCTGGTAGAATTCTACGGGATTTCTAATTCTAAGCTTTCTCATTTTTGAGTTCTGATTTTCTGAATTTCGTAAGAAGAGACAGAGGCATGTTAGTACGGCATATCTCCCCTTTTCCTATTCTAGGCATGGTTGGCCTAACCCTGCCCCTGGACGCCTGCCCACTCCAAGTAGGACCCGGATCTAACCCATCACCGGCTGGTTACCTATGTGCATATGATCTGATAATACACTCCATCAGCTGGGTATCCTGTGAACTCACCAATCATGGCTAACAAGAAAAACATGATTTATCAAAGAATTGCAATCAATAGGTTCAACATAACAAGGGAACTAGAAGATGCAAAGAATCTGAATATCATCTGGTCAATCTGGCATACAAGATACTAGGCTCAATCACACGGAGTCATATATCGAATAAGTCATACAGGTTTGAGAACAATTCAACAAGTCGCAAGATAAAAGAAAAGGATTACTATACAAGTATAGTAGCATGATTATACTCACCTCGACTGTCTCAGGAGTTTTGATCTCTTTTCTAATTTTCTTGAACTTGAGGGATATTAGGTACGACTTCTAGTTCTATTCCTCGTCTGCTTTCACAAGCTATTAGGTAGCATGCATGAAAATTTCATATACCCGTATTAGTAATTCTCACATAAACCTCATTTCTTAACACATATCATTAAAATTTTATATTTTATTCACTAAGTCATCTGCATAGGTCCTATTCGTCAAGGCATAACTTTTTATACATAGGTCCAATGTTTTTCAAACTTTCCATACCTCTAGTTAACACATAAATTCACATTT
>JAOTBA010041621.1:0-14403 GCA_025629845.1 Erythroxylum squamatum
TAAAGGAATCTACTGCTACTACTCAACACTGATCAAGAAGGTTCAAATAATGGTAAAACCAAAATTCAAAGGTTTTTGCTCATTTAATGATGCTCTTGAATTCATATTGCAGTATACAGATTTCAGTGAAGAGATATTCATTGAAAAGAACCAAGAAATGGACCATTAGTAGAATTGTATGATCAAGAAATTGTTCGATTATCACAGCAAGTTGAAGAACTCATGGACACTATTAATGAGTTAAAGAAAGAAAAATTAGAAGAGGATGTTTGTCATGAAGATGAAAAGGAAGATTTAGCTACAACCAGCTTAAGTCATGAATTTGATAAACGTGACATAAGAAAAATAAGTCAAAAGGAAGAAATATTATACAACATCTATCAAACTCGTGAAGGATCTTCTGACAAGGACAAAAGAAACCCACGTTCTCAAAAGGCTAGTGAGTGGACATTAGGAACACGTTCTTTAAGAAGAATGGGATATGGAAAACAACCAGGCAGCCGATAGGGATAAGTGAATTCTAGAATTCACTCATAGAAAGGATATGAATCCACCAATATGAACGACATCTGTCGTCAATAATTGTATCGTTTAAGAAGTGGAGAAACTGTTTACTCCACTTATTTTGCTTTTTATTTTGGAATGCACACTTGGCATTCACTGTATAAAATAGAACTAATAATTCCACCTTAGGACAAAGAAATAATTGTCGGATAAGAATTGAATTATCTGCTATGGGGCCCAATGTGTACCCGAGATAATTATTCTGCCTCCTTCAATTATTCCTCAATAGTCTCTGTTTTTGGCTATAAAAGCCTTCAGTTGTAATCAGAAGAGTACATCGGTAGCATCACAAAATGCTCCGAAGCTCTTAAAATTACTCTGATAAATAAAGCTTTGATTTCTCAGATCACTCTTGTTACTCAAGCAATACTCCCCACTATTTAATATAGTGTCTCGCAAAGATCAAACTGGGAAAGAAACTCTCTCTCTAAAATCTCAACCCTCAAATTGGTATCAGAACAAGGCATGAGTAACTAATTAATTAAAATTTAGTTGTTTAGAATTTGTTTGATAAGGGTGTTTACTAGTTTTCTTGTAATCTTGAAATTGTATTCGTTCCATTGATGCTCAAACTGTGTTCTGAAATATATATTCTGTTTATGCTGTTAATTTGTGCAATCTGTGGATATAAACTTTACGTTTGTATGTTTATTATAATCTTACTTGTCTTTTGTTGTGGATTGGGAGAGGATAACAGAAAAAGTACCCGTTTAGCTAATGAGAGTGTTTGAGGGGAAAATGAGACCACCTCCTAACTAACCCGAGAGATTAAGTAAGGAAATAATAAACATATGAGTGAAATGTTTGAACAAGCAATTCAAGGCTATTTTGGAAACTGAAAAACATTAGAATATCTAGATCTAGCTTCAGAACCAGTTCTTGAGAAAGAATCTATTGAAGGAATACAATTTTCTTGTCATAAGAAAGGTTTTAAACATCTTTATCATTCAGAGAATAAGCAACTAAATTTGTTGTGTGATTTACAGTTAAATACCTTGCATAATATACATGTGTTGTTTGATAGAGTAAATTTGCTTTAGAATGTTTGTTTAAAGCATTTTTATAAGATAAGTGAAAATCTTGAAAAATTACAAAAAGAATTACTTGTTTTTGAATCTTTGGAAACAAAATTGGAAAACTCCCGATCAAAAGAGAAACAACAGATTTGATAAACTCCATAGTTGATCAACCAAAGAAAAGTGAGCAGGAAGCAATCCAAATATCCCAAAAGTTGGAACAAAAATTAAGAAAGGTTGAGATACTACTCGAACAACTTCATAAGCAGTGGACTTAAATGTCCTATTTGACAGCAGCAAGTGACGAAGAATATAAAAAAGCATTATCTGCCACTGAATTCCTAGGAGCACCTGCTGAAGGATTTAAAAGGACAGAAGAATCATTACAAGCGTCAAAAGCCATAATAGCTGCTGTCAAACAGAATAATAGTTTGCTTTATCTTCTGATAAAAGCGCTACAGAAACTTGAAGCTTTGGATACTAAGGTATCAAGATTGGAAAATAGTATTACAAAGGCTTCTACAGAAAATCCTGAGCTAAAACAGGCTCTGGAAAAATTAACACAAGAAATAAATAGAATCAAAATTTCTGATTCTGGAAATACAGCACCACAAGCTGTAACAAGAAAATTTATCATTTTATAAACCCGCAGTATATATTCAATGAAGAAAAAGCTAAACTCACAAGATCACAGTCAAAACGGGTCACCCGAGTACTAGTACAAGATTTAGCGTTCCATTGGAGGAACCTAGAACTGCGGAAGAAAGAAATATGGGATTAATTCCTGTCCGAAATCCCAAAAGAAATATAATGATACCATCAACCCAAGAAGATCAAATAAGAGATTACAGATGTTATCAGTAAGCTGCTCGTAATGCTGTAAATAGAATTACAGGAAGAAACAACAAAAATAGAACATTAGAGATGAACTTAAATCCTGAGCACCAACTAAGTTTATCTAACAGAAGAAGAGCTTCTATGGTACCAGTTGAAGTATTATGTAGATCAAATTGGCAAGAAACAAAACACAGAGTATACCAGCATTACTCTGAAGAAAGAAAATTGAACGTAGGATCAAAAGATCAAGAAGAAATGAAATTAATAACAAAGCAATCATATGATGCTTTAGTTATGGAAGGTTTACAACACATACATCTTGGTATGGTAATGATAAGAGTACATGCCCTACATAGAAAGAATGCAGGAATAAAGGTGTTAATCGTAATAAGGGATAGAAGATGGGGCAGTGATGAAAGAGGAATTTTAGGTCAAATGGAAATTGACCTCTCAAATGGAACAGAATTGGTGTATTTTCTTCCAGATCAAATGATGGAAATAGCTGACTTCTATGAACAAATAGAGATAGTCATTAAGACTAAAGGATATGAAACTTGGGTAGCAGGAAAGTCAAACCTCCTATTTACAAAAGGAATAGTAGCACGACTTACAAATACAAGCTATGTTGCATTCTGATACAGAAATAATAGTCTTATAGATTATCTATCAACTAAAGGAGTCAAGACAATTGAAGGAAAGAATTATTCATCCGAACCATTTGATGGAGAAAGATGGGTAACAAATCCACCAGCAGAATCCTCCTTAAGAACACCACATCAAGTACAAATATGGGAGAATCATGATAAATCAACAAGCATTCGATTCTCTGATTATTCTAAAAGAATTTTAGATAATCCAGAACAAACAGATGATAATGATGTGGAAATTGAAGAAGAAATTGAAACGCCCTAATGATGACTTATAAAGTTATCAAGGAAGAGGAAAGGCATTTCTATGCCAAATTACCAGATCACTTTATACAAAATGAAAAAGAAAAAGGTATTATTTGGGATTATCTTGGAGAAGATGGAAGGTATATGGTAAAATATACCATCCCGGAAGAAGAAAAGCCTGTAATATGTATAGGATGGGGAGAAGACTTTGAAGAACAATCAAAGGAATATACTAAGGTAGTAATTGAAGACTTTTACAATGAAGAGGAAAGTGATGAAGAACTACCATGGTACTATAATACTTCTCAGAAAACAGAAACTATCTTAATGGCTGAAATGGATTATCCACCATTGAGACCAGAAATTGATTTGGAATTAGCACCAAATCTACAGAAAATATTAACAGAAAGTATAAAATCTGCATCAACATCACAGGTGGATTCAGGTTATAGGCCACCAACGGATTTTGCAATGGGACCTCCACAATATCCTCCAGCTAGAGGAGAAAGAAAAATAAGTATCCCATAAATAAGAGAAAATTGGCAAAGGTTCTGGGGCAGAAGTATGAACACTATAAATCAATGGACCTTACCTCCAGCACAAGCCCAAATAGGTGTTATGTTAGTATTACCTGATGACATCTCACAGTATAAAGATGTACTTACAAGATGGGAATTGATAAATACTAACTTAATCGACAGAATGAGCTGGATTGATAATCAAGCCAAGGTCACTTATGTAGAAAACCTACTAGGTGAGATAGAAAAGAAAATGTTCCAGTCATGGAGAATGGCCTATCCGCAGGAATAAGAAGTATTAGTGGGAATTGCTGAAGATATAAGAAATGTATTCTCACAAATACGAAGGATAATAACTCTTGAAGATCCCTATCAGGGATCAACAGCATTTCAAGATAGTGCCTATGTGGACTTAGAGACACTTACCTGTAAAGATATCAAAAACGTGAAGCAATTCATGCAGGAATATTTATATTTATCCTCCATGTCAGGAAGATCCTTCCTAGGCACAGAATTATCAGATAAATTCTTCCGAAAATTACCTGAGTTATATGGAAAAAGAATTGAGGAAGAATACAAGAAAAGGCATCCAGGAAATCAAATTGGAATATGGCCAAGAGCTGTGTTTACTTGGCAATACCTTAAAGAAATGTGCAAGGAAGCTTCAATACAAAGAGGATTGAAAGAGTTTAATTCTTTTTGTTCTCAGATACCTATACCAGGGTATTATAAAGAAAACAGAAAATATGGTCTCAAAAAGGAAAAAACATATAAAGGAAAACCTCATGATACACATATTCGTGTATTTAAAAGAAAAAAGCCTCCTACAGCTAAATGTCGATGTTATAGATGTGGAGAAGAAGGACATTATGCAAGAGACTGTAGAAATCAGAAAGGAAATATTGCTAGAGTAGCAATGATAGAAGGACTGGATCCACCTGATGATTGGGATATTGTTTCAGTAGACATGAATGAACCAGACAGTGATGGAATATTGTCTGTATCTGAAGGTGAAACACCTGATCACACTGAAGTGTTAAACACTTTAACACTTGATCCAACAGAATATATTTATGTCTTAACAGATAGTAAACAGAAACATAATTGGTTAGAGGATGTAAATCTACCTACAGAAATGAGTACATGTATTCACACATGGCAACATTATCAGCAAACGAATACTGATAAAACAAATTGTTAGTACTGTAAAGCCAAAACTAGTGAGTTTATAAGGTTACATTGTTCTATATGCATGATGACAGTATGTGCATTTTGTGCTAAAACCCAACTTGATATACAAGTACGAAGGCAGCAGTCAACGTATGTACCACTATTGGCAGACAAGGACAAAGTAGTACAAGAAATGTCGGAGTATATCACACAAATACTCAAAGAAAATGAAATACTAGTCAAAGAAAATAAAAGACTAGGCAGAATAAGTCAATCTTTCTTGACCGAGGAATTCAACAAATAAGAAAATTTTGACATCAACCAAGGAAAAGAGGATCAACTTAGGAAAGAGCTTAGAGCCTCTAACAGACTCAATGCATTTGTCATTTATGACAAGCAAAAAGAAAAAGAAACATCAGAGTGTCAGTAGAGCATGGTGGTACCATATGAGGGAATAGTTAGAATAATTAAAACGGTACAGCATGCCAAAATACCTGATAGAAAAACAGAAGGAGCAGTAGGATTCGATTTATACAGTATAGACTGTGTAATGATCCCTCCTTTTAGCAGAAAAAGTATATCAACTGGTATACGAATAGAAATAATGCAACCAAGGATTTATGGGCGAATAGCTGCTAAATCAACAATAGCAAAGAAAGTAATAGATGTATCAGTTGGAGTTGTGGACAATGACTACAGAGGTATAATCTATGTCTTACTAGTCAATCCTGGTCCAAAAGAATATTTTGTGGATATTGGTCATGCAATAGCCCAGACAATTTTTGAGCAATTCTCTATTCCACAAATTCAGCCAGTAGAAGAACTGACTGAAACAGAAAGAATGTCCAGTTGTTTTATGGAAAAAGAAAATATCCTTGTTATTATAGAAAAGAAAACTGGTATGTCAAGGAAAAAAATTAATAATCAACTGTATAACTTTGATATATAGTTCAAAATACCAGGTTGTAAGGAATTTCAGCTTAGAGCCATTCTGGATACTGGAGCTACTAGATGTTGTGTCAAAATTGATGCTATACCTCAAGGAGCAAAAATAAGGGCAAACTATCCAATGGTTATATATGGAGTTAACTCTACAATCAATGCAGAGTATAAGCTGAAGGAAAGGCTTATGATGATAGGAGAAAATACGTACAGAATTCCTTTCACATTCTATATCCTAATGAATCCCCAAGATGGTTTATAGATGATAATAGGATGGAATTTCATCAGAGCTCAGCAAGGAGGAGTAAGGTTAGAAGGCACAACTGTTACCTTCTATAAAAACTTGTCTACGGTAACGACAAGTACAGAAATAAATCTCGTACAAATGGCAATACCATAATTAGAAATGGAAACTGAGGAATATTATACCATAAAAGATATGGTATACTATAACATTGGAAAAAGCATACCTCAGTATAATACAGAAATCAAAGAAATACTAAAGGATTTGGAAATATTAGAATACATTGGGAAAAATCCTCAGAAACATTAGGAAAAAAAGGTATCCTATGCAAATTGGATATCATAAATCCGGATGTGACTATTCAAGATAAGCCTCTAAAGCATGTCACACCCTTAATGGAAGCTCAATACATAAAACATACACAAGCTCTCTTATAACTTGGAGTTATTAGACCATCTACATCCAGACATGGAACTATGGCAATAATAGTTTGGTTTAGCCTGATCTTGCTGAGGCTGTATGTTGTTGTTTGGATCCATGACCTTGCGAGATTTGGGTTGCTGAATACCTGCAAAACAGATAAGGCACGCCGGGGGTTGGTTCCCGGGAGGCCCCTCCGACGCTCAAGTCAGTCTTTTTGGTGTAGGTTTTGGTTATTGAAAGTATAGAAAAGTAGGGTTGTAATCTCATACCTGAATCGTGGTAGAATAGTACCTTATATATACCGTGAATGCTAGGTTTACGTAGATCTTTGTGTTTGCATGGGAGTCTTACTCCTGATGGGTCGAACAGGTCATGGACGTGTGAAGATGGGCCTGGGCCTAGCACAGCCGACCTAACCAAATATGATAATTAGAACTTATCTTTTTTATCTTCTCTTATTATATTATTATTATATCTAGTACTGTTGGACACAGGAAGATAATCTAGGTAAAAATCTATGGTCAAAAGGTTTTTGTTGCAAATCTAGAGAAAAATCATTTTCAATATCTTTTAGGATATATCCTTTCTACTTGTGAGAATAATTTTGGAAAATTCATAATATCAAAGCATTAGAGTTCTATCAAAATCTTTGTCTTGTATTTTATAAGATATCTTAGGGTAAATATTGAATAAAAGTTTTTGATATCTAAGATTTCCTCTAAGAATTCCTAAGCAAGCTTCTTTTTTTATTTTGTATTCTATCATCTAGTATAACAAGATTATCGGGGTTATCAATTCCTTCTGTAAGAGTTGCTCTTATTATCATTTGAATTGATCCAATAATAATATCAACTCATCCTATTTTGTCTCAAATATCTTTTGACAATTGATCAAGTTTTTCAGAAATATCTCGTTTAGATAATAAGGATATTATTATCTTATTAGAAGTAAGACTAATAACTAAAGCTTTTTCTCTTAAATTAATTCCATAAAACAAATGATGTTTTTGAAATTTTAATCCAAGTTTATCTAAAAAAGTAGTATTAAATCCACGGTAGGAATTTATAGAAAACATTGTAGTTTGAATCTTTTTAGGCATTTTTTTATCAATCAAAGCTTCTCGGCTGTATTCACCATGTTGCTCGATATCAAAATGTCCCTTTTTTTTATAGCAGTAACACTGACATTCAGTTATCTTTCTACTTTTTCTTTTATTTCTTTTAGACATGGGGTTTTTGGGTTTATATCTTTCTTTTTTCTTATAATATCTTGCTTTACGTTTCTTAAAATATCTCTTTTTGAGATATTTTCTTTTCTTATAATTTTTCTTTATCTTTGAATAATAATAAGGACTATCACAACTGATTATCGTAGGCATCTTTAAATCATAACAATATAAAGAAGATTTCTTCTTTATCTTTTTACTTTGTTTTAATAGTATACCATTCGCTCGACTTATCTTTTGAAAAAGAAATTCTTTTTCCCAAAGTGTCTACTAGTCCTGAGTTATAAGTTGCCTTTAGTTTGCTTCCCCACGGTCAGGTATCTTAGAATAAAACATATTTAAATAAAGGTTTGTATTATCCACTTGATTGTAGATATGATAATAATAATCGATAAAGATACAAATATATTTATTAATTTCACACGTATCACATAATTGGAGTCTTTGTAAAGCAATAACATTTTTTCCTATTATAATAGTATCTTTTAAAATATTTCCTTCTCTAACAAATTCTAATCGAAATGCTTCAACAGCTCTAGTTATCAAATTATTAATATCCATATTATTATTGAATACAGTATTTTTAGAAGTTTCATCTAGATTTTTTCAAAATAACTATTTAATAAAGTCTTTTCTAAAACTTGTTTTGCAGTCTCATAATCCATTTTATTAATTGAGACAACTACTCGAAGAGTAGTTTCCCATTTATATATTACTTTTTTTATATTTTGATTGCAATCAATATTTAAGTATATTCCAAAAGGGTTTATAGATTTTGTCCTCATTTTATCTATTGGAGTAAATCCATCTTTATCTTGCATATGTGTTCCAACATAACCACTAATTGGTCTATTAAAAGTTAAAACTTTGTGAAGGAAATCTAGCGGGATTTTGAAAAGTGCTAGGTATATCACTTATATTAGGGTTTACATGTACTTCTTGTTTATAAGTATTTGGTTTAATATGAATTAAAGTTTTTAAGTTTAACTTCTCAATTTGTTTATTTAATTATTCTATCTCAGAACCAGGATAGGTACAAAATTTTCCATTTATTTATGATTAGGGGGTATTTTCAATTGTAGAATTAAATCAAATATCTGTTTTTCCATTGGATTACTAGTACCATTATTTGTTTCTTTTTGATTTATCATTTTAACTACATTATATAAATTATTAATTTGTTCTTAAAGTTAGAAATACTTAATAATATAATTTTTCCATAATATTCTATATTTTTTTGTATTTCGGCTATATCAGTTTCTATTTTTAATCCTTCAGATTTAATTTTTAAATATTTATGTTCCTCCATTTAAATGATCAAGTTTATAATAATTACTTAATCTTAAATGAATATGTTTTTGAAAATCTTTACATTGTTGATATTTTTTGTCTTCTTTCTCAACTTTTGATTTAATTGATTGTATAGTCTTTTTATCACAGTTAGAAAGTAGCAAATAGTCATATCTATTAGTAAAATGGTGTAGTTCAAGTTCTGTTTCTTGTAAAAGCATATCAACTTTATTTATATTAGAAAGTAATTGAATACAATATATCTAATGTCCTCTCTTAAGATGTAATTTCCAATATGCCTAGAGAAACGAAGGCGTAAATCTTCATAATTGTGAGAAAGATACCAATTTTCATGCTCATATCTTCTAATAGCATCATTTTATGGTAAGAAAAGATCTAAAGTGATGGTACTATACTAGCATGTTTTATGTGAGAAAATATCATTATGAACTCATGTAATCTTCTAGAGTTCCAATCTATTTGTCTTTTTGTATCTTTGATTTCTTGATGAATATCTTCACAAATTTCACTTCAAACTCTAATAACATTTTTGTCCAGACAGAAATAAATCACAATTTTTGATTCATATATCAATAAATAACTTTGTACAACTAAATCACAACAATGCACATATTTATCGACAAAAAAGAAAACTTTTTATTAAACCTAAGCTTTTTATGATATCAAAAATTAAGGTAATTCTATACAGATCTTCATCATGCATATCTTCTGTATTGGCTATAATATCAATAATTTCATCAAATAAAGAAAAAATCATTTTATCAAGAGAATCGATTGAGTTTAGATCTAATACATTAAACCCATATAGAAATGTTTCTATAAAATAAGAATTTATATTGTCAAATTTGTGGAATAGAGTTATAATTCCAAGCTTAAGGTTCAGTATGCTTCCTTACCTATTTCTTTCTAGTGCTTTGACCGCTACTTCTCCATGTTAATTGATAATTTCGATTTATTGATTTATTTTTCTTCTTTTATTTTTTTTATTTTAAATAATCAAATCTTATATATGATAGTTGTCCTTTGGTTGCTTCAAGTTGTAACTCCTTTAAGAGTTTCATTCATCAATAAAAGTTGTTTAAATTTCAAAACAAACTATTTAAAAATATTTTTATGTTTAAAATTATTTTTAAAATACTTTTTAATTTAGTATTAAAATTTTTTAATTTATAAATTTAACCCATTATTTTCTTACTTTTCTATTTGTCAACTAATATGGTTAGTATGATTCAATTTTTTGTGTGCAACTAGATATTTAAATATGGTATGGTCAGAAAAATTTGGGCCTGTTTACTCCATTTTTCATTTTTTGTTTTAGTTTCCAAATTCAATAAAAAAACTTGTTTATTTGAGCTTTTAGTTTTTTATTTTTGATTTTGGTTTCTTCTAATTTTCAAAATTTAAGAAAATTAAGAAAAGTGATTTTTGTTTTCTGTTTCTATTTTTTTCCATAATCTGATTTACTATCAACTAAATGTATATTATTTAATTATTTAATATATTAATTTTTAATAATAATTACAAATAATTTATTTTAATATTATATATTTAATTAATTAAAATTAATTATTAATAAGAATTATTAATAATTTATTTTACTTAATAATTTTTGTGATTATATTAAATAAATAAATGAAATAATTATTAATAAATTAAATTAAATTAAAAATATCTTCAAAATATATATGTTTCTTCCCTTTTCATAGGTCTTGTGAATCTTTTTATTGGATTCTTGTGTCTTGTCTTTAAATACTTTTATTTGTAATATTGGCCCTTTAGGTATTTTATTTTTATTTCATATTTTTCTCTTTCAATTGCTTGTTTGTTGTATTTATTTATTTGTATTCTTTTTATTTATTTACTTTATTTTATTTATTCTTTATTTTCATTTTGAATTTCTTTATTTTTATTTTTATGCAATTATTTCTTTACGTTTTTGGCTTTTATTTTCTTCAAAAAGTTTTCAAAAGCTTTTTCATTTTCCTGTGGGTCTATCAAAAACAACCTCTCTACTAGTTAAGAATGCATATTTTTGATCGTCCTCAGACCTTACATCTCAGTCGATTTCTATTGTGACATCGTTATTGTTATTGTTTTTAAGTTGTAATCTTTGTTGGGGTTTTATATATTATACTTAGGCATATTCCAAGTAACATTCATATTCCTCTTCATTGTAAAGAAACGTTGTAAAAGAGTTCCTCTTTTCAAAGACAAAATCATATGCCTTAAAAGAAAAGTTATAGTAGAATTCCAAAGGGAGTCTTAAAAGTGAACATAGGCAAGAGTTGTTTGCTAAATCACTATAAATTGGTTTATGTTTCTCTTCCCTTACCCATTTGGCATTATTTGTTAAGTATGTTGTTAAAATTTATTATTTTATATCATATATTTATCTTTTATAAATTTTTCTCATCAACACACTAAGTAATTATTTTGTTAAAATTTATCAACACCTAATTTAGTCCCCTCATGGGTGCCATTAGAGACTAATAGGTGGTACCAGAATGGGCCTATTAGGCTAGTATTTCAAATGAAATCTTATAACAAAGGTCTTAATGGCATAATTAAAAGCATCATCACTATTATTCAACCAAGAAGGTCAAAACATTAGTAAAGCCCTATTCTTTTATGGACATGACTATCTCTATTAGAAAATAAGGAAAATTTTTAATGGATGCAAATATAGAACTTAGAAAATAGTTTTAATGGCTCCTTCGTACCTATGAAAATTGTCAATAATAAGTGTGTATCTCCGTAGGGTAAAGACAACATATTCAAATCTTTACATGTTTGTAGCCCCCTACATGGTCCTTATACACGGTCATGTTTGTTACTCATACAGGCATTTACATATAACATATTCATATGGGCATGTGTCTCCAAAATAACTCCAATTCTTTTTATGCCACAATTTCCCCCAAATTACTCTCCTTTTGATTCATAAAGGAAATTGAGATCTAAAAATACACTTAAAACAAAATAAGTACCAAAAATAATATACAAATCTCAAATAACAAACAAAACACACTAATACCAATTATGGGGATAAATGCATAGTATAATAATCATTTATCAATACCATTAGGTGGCATGTCCTATAGATTTTTTACTCCTTAATAACCATAATTAAACACATCCACATATGAACCAAATATCAATCACACAATTTTTTTAAACAGGCACTCAGTCATGTGAGGACTATCGTAAATGCATATAGTATCATATAGGCACCTAAATTGATATTTGTGTACTTAGATATCACGGTATTACTCACACAGATACCACGATAATGACTACTCAAATTAGAAATATATATGTATATACTTATAGGTACTATATATATATATCAAATAATAACCATGTGCAAAGGGAAAGGAGCATCTATCTTGACTTAACATGTCATCAATCATATCAATCTAAAACCATACTAGATAGATGGTAGGGATTCAATATCGAGAGATAGATATCAACTTGCCTAATTGATGTACTTATCAATATAAACCTTATGATATGGGTCTCACTCTTGATATACCTATAAAATAGGAAGGAAAATATTATAATTAGTAACATTTACAAGTAGTTATGCTCAATTAACAACTTAGGACTCATTAGGTTTGTTAGGATTGTCCAATTATACAATTCACCCCTCGATCCTATTTTAACCCAAACTTTCTGAGAATTTAAATCCGTAAAGTAATAGTTCTTAAGGAAAAATGATTATCATAATTAATAAGTTTTTTTTAAATTTTTACGAAATAATAGTCACTAGAAGGTTGTCAGAATAGTATCTCCGATGACTGGAATATTCCTTTGGTCATTACAATATTCCTCTAGTAACTAGAAATTTATTCATTTTTAGAATTCATCAAATTTTTAAACCAAATGAAAGCTCTTAATAAGCAAAATAACTCTTACAACTGCAAGAAACTCAAATTCTCAACAAATCTAAATGAATTGAAGAAAATTATTTTAGAGCCCCAACCTTTATTTTTGCCTATCAACAGTGATACAGCTTGTGACCAGTGACAAGACCATTGGACTTTTTCTCCTGACGTTGATGGGAGCCTAATAGTGGCTGTGATGGTCGGTAATACTCACCAAACGCGACAAATTGAAGATTTGAGTTTTTCTCTAGCGGTTCTTCTTAATTTTTGTAATGATTGTGTTGTTATTATGAGGTAAAATAGGTATGGTTGTGTCAAGCTCGAAGAGAGGAGTTAATTGGTATTTATGGTTGGTAGGTTAAAGTCATCAGTGGAAAATAATAGAGGAAGAGGATGGTTTCATGATTAGTAACTTTAGGGACTGAAAATGAAAAATAGGAAAGATGGGGGTGGAAGTGAGAAACATGTGTGCATATATATATATATATATATGGGCATTATTACAGTACCTAAATTCATTAAAGGGAGTGAAAAAGCTACAAATATATTAGGAGTTCAAAACAATTCCAATAATAAGCATGAGATTTGGTATATTTATAGGATTGCACATAACATCAATACTACATTGGTAAAAACATTTGCATGGTAAATAATCATTATGTAAGATTAAAAATGACGATGGACCATCCGCATCTAAGCATATGCATAAGTCATATGTATATGCCACATACACTAGGGCTCATTGTAAGAGTAAGCCTCATGCTTTCATATATGGCTTACAATCTAGGCCTAAAACTCAGCACTCTTAAGGAAGGAATAGGCATAGTTTCTATGACACCAAATAAACTTACTTATATCCTTTTAGGCCGCAAAGAAACACGCATCAAGCTTTCATTCATAGCAGGCATCATACATGTAATCATGGTAAGACTTTTCACTACCTTAGAAGAACATTCTACACCTTTAATATCCAAAAAGCATTCCTTATTATACATTCACACATAGAAGTCCGTGAAATGTTATGCACAATAATATTACTAAAATAGTAGTTATTGTACCCTGAATGAGGTATAAAAGTGGTAATAGAGATAACGATAAGAGCTTATTTAGACCTTTCATAAAACGTTAAGGTTAAAAATCATGCCTTTAGCCAATATATAGAAAAAAATAATTTTTTAAAATCACATCAACATTTGGTAGGTCCAAATTGCTTAATTATGACATCATATAGGCTAAATTAATGACCTATACCAAAAACTTAACTATTTTAGGATTTAGGGTGCTACTAGTACTATTATGAATATGTTAAAGTATAACATGATATTATAGATAATAATAGGGATTAATTTAGACTTTTTAGGAAATGAGAGAGGGTA
>JAOTBA010041655.1:0-14399 GCA_025629845.1 Erythroxylum squamatum
ATAAGACCCCTCTAAAAAAATATGGAACATATATATGCACTTTTTGTGGATATCCGTGTCAAAAATGTGTTCGACACAGATACGCGTGTGTCCGACACGCTTCTTAGTTGTTTGCGTATTTGTTATTGGGCTTGAGCTTTATATTTTTTACATGGGAGTTTATTTCTAGTTTTGCTACATTAGCTTTACTATAATCTCTGGAAGGTTTTTTTGCTATTGCTTTGGGAATCGATTCGGTGAAAAAGAGTTTCTAATTCTTTGTTATCAACCATAGGTTAAATTATTAAATATCATATGACAATGATATAAACTCAAACATACCCGTGTACAAAGCACTCCACTTTACGAGGATAAGAGAGAGTTATTAATATACGTAGTCTTCTTCGTAGTCATTAAGAAATGACTTTTACCGATTATTCTAAGACTCTCTCTCTCAATATGGTATAATAAACAGTAAAGTGAAAAATGAATAAGAATGGCCTGCAAAAATTAGAAGGTTTAATTTGCTGGCAAATAATCAATATGGTGGAGGAAAGCCTCTGTAAGGATCGCCTAAAGCAGCGGCATTTCCAGGACGTGAAAATACGACCTATAAAACAAGCATTTATAGTTATTGAGTTGGATGTATGAAGAAAATATTAAATTCTATATTTGAGGTCCAACCAATCATGTATCTACCTGATAATTTCCAAGTGTACAAGTCTTGAAAGCAGCTGCACAGTAGTCAAAGTAGTACTCCCATGTCCGAATGAATTTTTCATCGAATCCCAGGTCCAGTATTTTCCTGAGAAAACAAAAGAAAACCAGAGAAACTGAGGAAACCAGAAAAAGGAGGAACTTTGATAAGTGGTATCTTACTTCTTATTTTCCAAGAAATTTTTTCTCCAGTGTCTCAAAGTTTGGTAATAGTGAATCCCTATATTTTCCACATGCTCCACACTAAGAATATGGAAATTCCAAGTGAGTTATTCATGTTTCACGAAAGAAAATTGCAGGATTAAGCATTTACAGTTTACCAGAGTCTAGATGAATTAGCCATGGCTGATGTTATTCTAGTTAACGAAGGCAAGCATCCTCCAGGAAATATGTATTCCTTTATGAAATCTGAACTTCTCCTGTACTCATCATAGCGTTCTTCTGGTATAGATATGAACTAAAAGGAAAATCGATTAACAAATTTTGAGCACAAAAGATCACGTCTTTCCAAATATGACGTTGAAGATTATATTACCTGCAGAACTACGAGCCCATCTTCTGCTAATGCTGAATCACAACAACCAAAGAATTCCTCCATGTATTCGTGGCCAACAGCTTCTACCATTTCGCTGGAAAGAGCTCCTCAAACTCAATCTACTTGTTCCCATACCATGGTCATATATAGTTTTAGGATTTAAAGAGCTTACCAAGATATGATTCTGTCATATTTGTGGTTCTTAGGCAACTGGCGATAGTCACAGAGGAGAAACCTGATATGATCCTGGTGACGAAAATGGTTAAGAGGGTTCATCTGAGTAATGCATCAGATGCTAGGAACTATGAATATAGAGAAAAGGAAAAGCTTCAGATAGATACCTGGAGGCCTGCTTCCTCGACTTTCATTTCTGCATATTTTAGTTGCTTCTTGGAAAGAGTGATGCCTGTGTATCTACATCCAGTTCTTTTGACAACTTCAATTGCCAAGGCTCCCCAACCACATCCAATTTCTAGAACTTCATGACCCTTGCCTACTCTTGACTAAATTGTTTGCAGGTGAACATGCACAGTGAGGGATATGAAATGGAATGAACTTTTAGCATTTGCTAATAAATGATCCAACCTTTTCAATCAGAGAAACAATCTTTCTCATCTGTGCAGATTTCAGATCTTCATCTTCATCCTTCAGGACAAATAGACGTGTTAATCAAAGTTTCAGAGAACTTCTTGAAATTAAGCTGGTCAGAAGGATTGGTTTTCTGACCTTGAATACCGCACAGGAGTATGTCATCGTCTCATCCAAGAAAAGAGAAAATAGTTCATTACTCTGGAAAAGCAAATCGAGAAAGAAAACATAATTGGAGGTGTGAAGAGTTTAGGAAATGAAATTAACTGGTTCACAGTCCCATACCAGGTCATAATGACGTGAGATATTCCTACGAGCTTGTGTGAGCGTGTTTTGCCTCATAACATGCTGAAAGAAGAATTTTGCAGATGCAATGCTGGAAGTGAAGAATAATGGTGTCCACCAACCCCTGTGAGATCTAGATATATCATAATTAAAGTATGATCCAAACAAGAATCTGCTACTGATAATCATATTCCGGAACACACCAGTCATTCCATTCCATACCTGGCCTTGTTCTTTTCTACCTTGGATTCAGATCTATTAGGATCTCTGTTGAGAATGAGAATCTACAACATACACTAATGAGGAAGAATCATCATAAGATCATACTGAAAATAGCAGTTTGGCTAAGTTCTTGATTGATGATTCACCATTATTAGATTTAGAAGACCTTGTTCTTTGTCAACAAAGGAAAAGTCGCCATTGATATATGCATCTGCGAGTCCTAAGTCAGCCTGTGTTGTTATCTGCAAAAGACGAGAATTGCTCAGTGGCTGGAAGAGATCATGAACTGAAGTATTTTGTTTCATTAAAAAGTTCTCCAATAAACTATTTGAAGATAAGAAGCATAAAATCCCCATAAATGATACAAAGGAACATGTACCTTCCAGTAAAACTGGGGATTGTGAACTTTCAGAACAGTTTTCAGAGAACACCTTTTACCAGTTCCTTCAAATGTAAAAATTGTGCCTCCTTCCTCCAACAAGCTGCCATATTACAGAAAAAAAAATTGAAGATATTGAAAAAGAAGAAAAAGGTCTAAGCTTTAAGACTAAACACAAAACTAGGAAAAAACTGAAATGTGAGTGCTTCTGTTGTAATACACCATTGAATGCAACAAGAAGCAAAACTTGGAGAGAAGGGCTCACAATGATCTTTACAAGTGAACTCACATTAAACAGCCAGTAGAGATATAATGTCCAAGAAATGTAGTAACAAAAAGGCGCGCCCCAGTTTCTAACAGAGAAGGTACCATGTGTTTTGGATTGCTCAGAATAGCACAACTTTTTCCAAGCAGACTATTTGCTGCAACCATTCCAGACTGCACAGTATCACATTTTGTTATAACACCATTTTGTTCCATAAGTTCTATGAATAATCATGACAAGAAACGGAAAGGCAAATCCACTCTTGGATTTCTTTTCCATTTCTCTTGCAACAAACCATGTTTTAGATTGGAACTGATGACAGCTAGAAAGGAATGTGTTTGTTGTTAACAATAAGAAACTTCAGGAGAACTTATTACTACCTTCAACCCATCCTCATGGAAGCCATAACCTGAAAGATAAATAGCATGAAACATTCAGATTATTGGCTTTACGGACGAGTGTTGCTTAAAAGTAAGAAACCACAATGATCCATATCTTATTATGGTAATCGTGTCCAGAGTTTGAAGGAGTTAAAAAATGAAGTGACTACCCTGGTATGCTCCGCAAAACCAAATGTGCCTTCTGCCTTGAATATGTTCAAGCTCAATTGAAGCTTTTGACGCAGCTACAGATGGGAATGGGTGGGCAGTTGACCATTTGAGTAAGGTATTTTCAGGTGCATGATCTGGATTAAGTGTCACCAGAAAAGGTGATTTTGTTTCGCCGAGATTCTGAAACAGTTTCAGATGATTCAAACAACAGATAGAGCTGAGAACTGAACTGCAGACAACCATAATCTGATCATATTAGACCAACCTGAAGCACATTCAGCCAGTAGGTCAAGCAGACTTTATTGTCTGTATTTCCTAAGAAATTCCATGCACTCCATGATGCTGGGTTCAGAGGCATAAATGTTGAGTCACGATGAAGGAAAATATCACTGCAAATACGAATTGCAGAATTAAATATATTTTCAACTCCTTGTTTATAAAAGATTACAGTGTGTTAATCAAACACGTCAATATGAACAATTGTTTGGTCACCATTCAATTGCATATCTTATAACATGGTTCCAATGTAATTGAACTACCTTCATCAAACTTAATTTCTGAAAGGACAACAGATTAAACATGGAAAAAGAAAGTGATACCTCTGCACATATTGGAAAGAACCTAGTACTCTCATTTCCTCAGATGTTGCTTGCTCTCCCAATATTTTCAATGCATCAGGGGCATGAACACCAATAATGCAAGCAGAGTACATTTCTTGGCTGCCATCTTGTGAAAACACTGTGCAACCTGCTAATATACTGTTCAAAATTCTTGCTACAATTAAAATAACATAGAATCGTTTGTTTTTGTCTATGTGATACTTCTCTTTAGACCTGAACTAACTTTATCATCGACGTATCTAAGTCGGGAAAACTTTAAAAACCTGTTATACAGGTCTTCGAGTACTAATTCTAAATCCATCATTGCAGTTCCCATCCAACAAGATGATAGATCTTACCTTCATTACAAAGATGATGAAAATTTATTGATTGAGAAAGTTATCAGAGTTACCCTTAGTGCTTACCCTCAGCAGAAGTTGAAACCGAGTGTATCTCGCAACCCGTTCTTATTTGAGAACCTAAAATTTCCAGCTTTTCCCTGACCTGGGATTTTCCAAAATTAACCAGGACTCATCATAAAAAGAAAAAGAAGAAAGAGTTACTCCAAAAGAAACAAGTAAAGACCTTATGCACATAAGAATGTGATCTCCCTCTGACAGTAAGCCACTGGGGGCGACCCAAAAGCTGCGGAGAGAAGCAAACAACTCTCATTGCAGAAATCTGATATGAACATTCCTGATTGAATTAGGCTACTTAATCTCTCTTGTCTCCAGGAAACATGTACCTGAAGCAAATGGTGGTTACGGCAAAAGGAGAGCACAGAGAAAGCCGAGAAGTTCATAACTCCATCTGAAGGGCATGACCAAATAGAACCGCACATTGGAACCTTACGTAATGCATGCATGCTTTATCTGTTAGTGACCGATTGAATAGTATACAGGCTAAAACTGAAAGTTAAAACAAGAAAGTAGCAATTATTCATAAACTGCTTGAAATAATACTGACAAGATAAGCTTTCTGAAACATCTCAGAGTAACCCCGCGACCTGACGAACTTTCCCAGGGTCTCATTCCGATCAATATCTGGGTTGTTCTCCAGCATCTCAAGATAGCTGAAGTACAGCAGTCGGAAGTGAAGGATGTTTCCAAATGCCAACATTGATTCATCACTAACATCAAATAACAACACAACACTTCCATATTTTGCAGGTCTTTGAAGACAAGGAACTCTCACCTTAGGACATCATCCTTGAACCTGAGAATGTCGCGGAGCATTTGCCAGAAGTAAGGATTAAGAATGTTCTTCTTCTGAGCAAAAAGACTGGACAAGCCATTTCTGCTACCCCATTCACAGCCACGGCCTTTGTCTAAACTGACTGAGAATGACATGTCTGATAACTCCATCTCTACTCCAAGACTCTCGAAGAACTCCATCATATTTGGATATGTTACCTGTCATTGTAGCAACATCCATATTAAACTTCACACACACATATATAATGATATATTGCACAAGAAGTTGCATCCTGTAACTACATAACATACTGTTCTTGATCATATAATATCAATTAACCTCGACCTTAATCATGCATGTGGCCGAGACGATTGATTCTTAACAGGTTTAATAACCAACAAAAATTTCATCCAAGAAATTGACAAGACAATATAATTAAATAAATCTCTTCATCAAACGTTCAATTAAGACACTAGCATTTTTAGAACAGTAGAATCACGTAACAAATCAATACCTGTGAACAAGAACCATATGCATCAAAATCACATAATAATCTACAACAATCCCGTGTTTAATTTTAATCTTTTAAAAGGGTGAATAACTAAATCACATGTACAATTGACAAATTTGGTATAAATATAATATCATCAATCAAATAAAAATAATTAAAATATAAAATGTAATTTAAATTTTAAAATTTAAATTTTCACCGTTATATAAAATTCACGTTTTAAAACACTAAAAATATAACCTCAATAAATAAAATTTCGACTGAGTTATATTTTTGTTAGTTAAATATTATGTTATCGCTAATGTGGTACTTTTTGTATTTTAAAACTTTATATACATTAAGGATTAATTTATATTAAGAAGAAAACAACCTTAATCTTTTATACTGGTCGAACAAACATTACAATTTGGCTCACCCCTTTAACCTAAACCGAGTTGTTGAGTTAAGTTTGAGAACAATTGACAAAATAAGTGAAATCCATATGATAAGGAGACAGGAGGAACAGCCGCCAACTTGCACCTTATCCGCAACACAAGGTGCCCGACTTGGCTAAACTAAACTAGCACCCAACCTCCCTGCTTTTACATGTGAACTTCTTTACATTTCTATTCATCCGTTATTCTTTAGGCATACTGTTAATAAATTTTTTTTATTAAAAATGTAATAAAAAATAAGTTATGCTTCGTTATGTACCTTTACTGAATTAATTAGTCAATTAAATATTTCTTAATTCGAAATTATTGTCTTTTATTCATTGTATTCCAAGGAAATGACAATTTATTCGAAACCTACATGCAATACGTCGACAAATAAGTTAGAATATAAGTAAAGTAAAATCGAATAAATAAACTAATGTTTTCGGTAAAATTAAGGAAGAAAAGGAACAAGTAAAAATAAAGATCGTGAAGACGTACACGATTGAAGACCATAAAACCCAGGTCTATATCGACGCCATCGAAGTTCACAGTCCTAGCATGGCCTCCTAAGTAGTCCTCTTTCTCGTACAAGACAACCTCAGCTCCAGCTTCTGCAAGAACATAAGCTGCAGCCATTCCACTCACTCCAGCTCCAATCACTGCCACTCTCATTCTCGACATTCTTTAACTCCAAAACCCAACTTCAGTTCCTGCATTTTTACTAAAACCACTGTTAATCTTCATAAACAAAGAAGACGAAGTATGATAACTAGGGACTGTGAAGGGTTGAGACATTTATTACTTCAGTCAAACTCCTCTATCTCCGGCCAAACCTGTGGCTACAAAGGAACACCGCCTAGATCTTCGCTGCGAAGAAAGTGGCAGTGGAAGACTGTGGCTAGAAATACTGAATGCCAAAGTAATGAACAGATAAACTAAGAAAGACCATTCGCTGCGAAGAAAGGGTTGAATGTGGCAGTGGAAGACGGTGGCTAGAAATACTGAATGCCAAAGTAATGAACAGATAAGCTAAGAAAGACCATTACCTTGTGTAACTTTTATATGTACGGGACCTGCAAATACCGCTGTCAAATTTACGTTCAAGTAATTCACGAAACAGATATTGACGTTGATGCCCGCGCGGTAGTTTAGTTAGTCATTGGGAAGGAAAGTTAGTCTAAAGTTTTGGGTTCGAGTCTCGGCAGCGACAGCGTGGGAGTTCATCCAATGTGGTGACTCTTTGTGCGCACCGAACACTAGACCGTCTTTCTAAAAAGCTGGCTAAAATCAAACCGTAATTTATCTTCCTCACGTAATGTCATGTCGAAGTGTGGGGTGCCTAAGGTGCTCGTTTTACCTTTTGAGTCCAAGATATTGACGTTGATAGCGAATACTGTGACTCTGTCAAGAAAAAAACACAGTGGTTAAGACCTATCAACACCTCCACATGGCCTTTCTGCAGCCATCCGCCGCTCAACGTGGCTCCATTACATACACACAGCAACAGAAACTAGAAATGGATCTCTTTGGGCTTCAAAAATGGGCCAATTGCTTATGTATTGGCCCAACTTGCATTTATAAATTCCTTTTATTTGTTTCGTATGTTCAATTTAAATTTACAACCAATTGAACACTTGTAAATTTAATTTAAATAATATTAAATTATTACACTTTTAAAAGTTTTACTCCACTTCTTATTACAAACTCACTTTCTTGTCTCTCGTATTTTTTAATTGTTGAAAATTTGAAAAGCGATTACATCATTTACATATGGGAATAATAAAATATTTTATGATTTTTAAAAAAATATTTTTAATTTTATATATAATTAATTCATAAATTTAATAAAAAATATTAATTATAAAATTATACGTTATTTTTAAGTTTGAATTATATCTTTTGCATATGTTTTTTTAACCAAACTAAGTTATATGAAATAACTATTATAATTGAATAATTAATTGGTCATGTTTGACAATCAGTGAATTGTATGAGTTATTAGCTGATTCTATCGGTTAGCTAAAAGTGGATTATATCAGTGATTTGACTAGCCAATAATATCGATTGTTTGTTAAAAATGTTAGGTAAAATTAATTGTTTATATGTAAAATGTCTTATAAAAGTATGACTTAAAAAAATATTTATAAGAACGTAAATATTACATCCTAATATTTATTTGAATATTAGAATTTATAATTTAGATATTTAATTTTGCAAAAATTAAGTTTATAATTTTAATAAAAAACATATAACATATAATAATAATAATAACACCTTAAAAAAAAGTGAACATTGTTCACAAAACCACCGATTGGTGCATAGAATAAATATTTAAATCCATGTAATACTGAAAAACCGAAAGAGTTAATAGTTTTGCAAACTTTCCGATTCGCTTCTAGTAAAAGAAATTAGAAAAATTAAGAGAACCAAAAAATAAATCAACACCAGAAATTTGGTAACGCAGTTCGGCACACCTTGTCTACGTCTGCGGGGCCCTTACTCAGCTTAATAACTTTCACCATAGTACAATAGATTTACTCAAGGCTATATTGAGCCGACACTACTCAACCCTTGACACTATCTCTCAACCTCACTTTTCGTGAAAGAATTTCACACTCAATAATATGACCATCTCGTGCTAACCTCGACAGAGGATTTTCTCAATCAATCTTTTAATGAAAGAACAATGAACAAATAACTCAAGTGATTAAAAAAATAACGAACGAAAACTAAATATACTTGAAATAGAAAAGAACTTTCTGATGAGTTTTGCTCCATTGAAATAGATTTAAAAGTTGTCGCAATAATAATAAGCTCTAAAAAAATTCAGTAACTTTTTCTTTAAGAAGATTTGATAAAGAGGAGGCCATGTGGAGCCACGGAGACTAGGAAGCCTTAATGTTGTGATCTATAATCAATTGAAACTACTTTCGTTTGCGTGATGATGCAGGCAATAAGAACACATTTAATGCTTCATTGAATATTGCGTAAAAGAATGATGCTGGGTCTTTAACTTTTGCTAGAGAAAATTTCTATCCCACATAAATACTTCATAAGCTTTCCATTTATGCCACAACATGAGTGCCTTCCATGATACTCACACAATTCACTTTTAACGCCCACACCATGCACTCTTTTTCTTACAAGAACACCCACGTCTACTGCACTGTTTTCTTTTTCAAGAACACCCACGTCCACTGCACTCCTCAGCTATAAGCAAGAACAGCCTCACGACTTTTGAATTCCACTGCCATAAAAAAATTTTGCACTTGCAGCTGTATTTTTTCGATAACAATTAACACACCATCCACTGTCAGTAATTTCACGCCTACATGAGATTTGCTTCAGCTCTAGATAGAGACGTGGACATGCACTCAAACAAGGAGAATTCTATTTCAGCCATACAACAAAACAACATCAAGTCCCTTTATTTTCTTATGTCCATAAAATCCACAAATTCACCCAAAACACAATTCAATTACCGGCATGATAATAGACTTCAATTTAAGATAGGATTCTATCATAAGTACAAGATTATCCATATAGCTTTTGAACTAAGTCATTATCTAATTGATATCTTATATGTCCAATTAATAAATAATGACAAAATTAATTATTTAGATATATAACATATATCCTAACAATCTCGCCCTTTTTGGCATTTTTTGTCACAAATATGAAACTCCTTCTGAATAACATAATTGGACATATAAGTATCAAATTCACAATTCACATGAAAAATACTCCCCCTTAATCAAAGGTCAAGTTCCAAAGAACATCCATCAAATTCCTCAAGTTCAAGAATGAGCATCTATTAAATATCTAATCATCCAAATTTCTTCCCCTTAGGACAAAAAGATGCTAAAAAGTAAGATTAATAGTCATGGAGATACCTTAAAATCTCCCCCTAGATGGAACATTCGCCATAAACAATCTGATGTCTCCCCCTTGGGCCAAAACATTATCAAAACGCATAATCATGATAATTAACCATAAGTGCAGCTGAAGAATCATAAGCACGCTAAGATGACAATTTACCACCATTCAAAACACTTACCAATATATCACTACTGACTTCAATTTCATCTTTATTAGATTAATCAAATTCATAAGCCCAAGCAATAAACTATAAGTGTTGTCAGTGTAGTGAGAGAGAGAGATACCCGAGAGAGAGACCCACACTGATGAGAGAGCTGAGGAGTCTTTGGTGGAGTCAAATAGAAGTCACAATGCAAATTACTAAAAAGATGAGACGCCAATAGCAACATAAAAACTAAAGAACTAAAAAAAGAGAAATCTTTTCTTTTTTCTTTCTTTTTTTGTTGTTTTTTTAACAACACAAAAAAATACTTCAAAAATGTAAAGCACACTGACCCTGTGCCTCTCGAAGAAATTCAAACCTGGTCTTTTTCTTTGACTTGAATGAAGATGTATAACATAAGTAGCCTGCAAGTCCTCGATAATCAACCCTTTTTTTTTCTTGTTTTTCTTCTTTCGCTGACATCTCCAATGACGTTTTCTACTGGATGATTTCTTCGAATTCAAGATGAAAAATCTCGGTTCAAATCAGCTTCTAGTGTTTTGGGTGATTCATCATCCGAAGTAATTGAAAGTTCTTCAGTTCGAGCAGTTACTTCTTCAGCAACAACTAGCTGCAAATCAGTTCCTGCAGTTACTTACTCAGCAACAACTAACTGCAGATTTGGACAATGCTTCAATCTCGTCTCTTTGCTTGTTTGTACTGATTCGGATGGTTAGTTACATTGATTTTCTTCTGCCACTTGACCATTCAACAAAGATACATCATCTATCACAAAATTTATGGACTCTTGCACTTTCTTTGTTTTTTGATTGTACACGTGGTAAGCTTACTGTGAGTTGAATAGTCAATACAAATTCCTTCATCACTTTTTCTCTCGAATTTTCCAAGCTATTTTCCCATTAGACACGCACTACAAATTGATTTTTCTTCTTTGTTCATTTTGGCTAGACCCTTCACAGCCTCCAATTTTATCAATTTGCTGATGAGATCAAAATTTACGTGCCCAAGCTTTTGATGCCATAAATCAATGTCATTCTTATGAGTAACTAACTTACACGTAGTCATGACTTGCAACATGTACCAATTGTCGACAAATCGCTTGCCGCTCACGATACATTCTCCTTGTTCGATAAGAACCCTTCATTCATCACTTGTAAATTTAACTAGCAAATCATCATCACAAAGTTGGCTTATACTTACCAAATTTGCTTTTAATCCATCGGCATAGAGCACATTCTTGAGAGGAGGCAAACCATCTAGCATAATGTTCCTCTACCGATCACAGAAGCTTTCTTTCCATCTCCGAAAATCACCTGACCATCCATACAATTCTGATAATCAGTTAAGTAAGCTTTTTCTCCCTTCACATGGTGTGAGCATCTACTATCAAAATACCATCCATGTTGCAAAGTTGCCTTCATTGATGTACGAACTACGAGTGTAACATCCCACCCTCGACGGGAAGGGTAGAATAGTAATTTGGAAAAGGGTGAGAGTGATTAGGACTGATTAGAAATCTTCATACATATTTGTATTGATGAACAGTGAAATTTTGCACATGAAAAATAACTGTACATGCATCATGACGTTTCCCGGTATTTATGCCTAAATGGAATTTTATTTTGGAAAATGTGGTTTATGGGCTTAAAAATTTATTCGAAGTGGATCATTATAGGTTTTACATTTTAAGGGAATTTTAGGAAATTTTTCTGGAATTTTCCGGGAACAATTGCCGGACCGAAAAAAATTGCCAAGTGGCGAACCAGTTGGCTTCCGGTACCGAAAATTTCTGTCAAATGGTACTGGAATATTGGGTACATTATTTTGGAATTGTAATTGGGACCCTTGGAAATGGACTGAAGATCCAATTTTATTTGGATTATTTTATCAAAGGTTATTAAATTATTTTGTCTTCTTCCTAAGTGACAAATGTGTCAAAGCATTTAATGCTTGTATTATGTGGCTTCATTCTCGACTCTTCTATGTTTGAAAGAGTGAAAAATGGAATTGTTGGCATATTTGCTTTGTCTCATCCGAACATCTCCTTCTCCTTCCTTCTTATCGATTTTCTTCACTTGCTTCACTTAGTTGCTACTCTCTTCTCCTCCCTTAAGTGTTTTTCCTTGCATGCTTATAAGCTTAAACCTTCTACCTCCTTACCATGATTATAACCGCGCATGGGGTTGAGAAGTGAGGAAGTAGGGTGGTTGGAGAATTTAAGAGTTGGAGTTGGAAGCTCTAACTAGGTAAGAATTCCATTATGCTTTTGAAGTAGTAGTGATTAGATGCATTAATTGGGAATTTTGGTGCATTACTTGTAATTTATGATGCCTTAAATTCATGAAACTTATGGTTTGAATTGTTGGGTATAAGTTTATGCTTGTGTAAGAGTTAATGAGGTTGAATATGGTTAGTGTGTAAATTGTGTATGTTGAAGTGATTTTAGTAATGTTAGATGACTAATATTTAAAAGAAATTGATTGAGTATAGATGCTGAAATTTTATGGGTTATGTTAAAGTAAAGTGTTTGATGAAAGTTTGGTTGAATAGGTGAGTAAATTGAATGCTAAGTGAAGTAGAATTGACATTGGAATGAAAGGAATTGAATTGAGTATCAAAGCTGGAAATTTTCCTTTGAACATGGTTTAATATTTTTGTCATAATTAGTTGTGTGGTCAAGCAATTGAGGTGAGGTTTGTCCTAAATGAAAATTAAGACATTTGGCTACATTTCATATGAAGGATGTTCTGCCCAATTTTGCTTAGAAGAGTGTTGAATTTTGATTTGAAAATGAATGTTATGAGTTGTGTGAACAGTAACCGAGATTGATGACCTGAAACTTTGATGCATTTTTCTAGATTGATGTAGGGTGAATGATAAGTCAATTAAATTGTATTATGTTGGACTTAAATTTGGTTGATTTGTGAAATTGGTATTCAAAAATTAATGGAATTATTTGTTAAATGTTCACAGGTGGCTGTCAATACCAAAAAGACGAAAAAGGATCGAAAAGAGAAAAAATATGGAAGAAATCCTAAATCTGCAAAATTTCCAGAATCCATCTTCAATTAGAACACGATCGCCAAGATTTTCTAGAGTTTTTTTCAAGAAGTTTCCCACCTAAACTAGAAGACTATCTAATTGGGATGAAATCCAAGTCAAGATTTTGATGAGATTGAATTTAATTGGGAAGCTGTTTGATTGCCGCATCTTAGTCATATGGGTTTTAGGGTTGAAAAGAAGGATGAGGACATATATTATCTTCTCCAACAATTGCCGCACCCTTGTTTTAGTTCTACCGCCTGCCTTCTGATTCTCTTGTTTTTCTCCTTGCTGCCGAAAACCGTTTTTGTTTCCCCTTGTCCACACTTTTGATTTTCCGAGTGACATCATCGTATCCTTTGTTTTGCTCTCCAGAAATCGCCGCACTCTCTACCTTTTCATAGTCCACGTTGCTGACTAATTCCAACATCATCATAGCATATTCTCCTTGATTGCTGCACCTGTCTTTTGCTTTTATTTTCTAGTCCTTCAAAGCATATCACCGCAATTGATTTTCTTATTATAACAACAACATCATCGCACCTTCTTCTCCTGGCTGCCGCTGATCCACGTCCTGAATCCTTCAATTTCCATCATCGCATATCGTCTCCTCTTGGCTGCCGAAATTTACTTTCCTTTTGTTTTATGATTTAATTCTCCTGCACCTTTCAATTAGTTTAATCATAGGCTGTTTGGTTGATTTAATTTCTGTTTTTGTTTTTAAGTTTCTGCATAGATTTCAATTAGGGATTTCTATTATTTTCATTACAAGACAAGTTATGAATATTATTTCTATTATTGTTTCTTTTGGATTTAATTTAATTATGATTAACTAATTTTCTTGTCTTGGTTGAGGGATCCATGTTCTATGTTATTATGGTGAGATTTTCTTAATCTTTTTCATGTTATTAATGAACATTGGATATTTTCAGATCTGTCTTTTTAATTGAATTTGTTAGTTTCTAGGTACGCAACTAGGAATTAATTAATTCAACTACTAGGTTAACAAAATCTGACGTTCAATTTTGGTAACCACAAGTAGCAATTAGGATTAACCCCTCTACGTTAGAGTCG
>JAOTBA010041730.1:0-29998 GCA_025629845.1 Erythroxylum squamatum
AAACATTGGTGTATTTTTCATTTCAATAAAATATTTTATTTTTATTTATTCTTATAAAATTTTCATCTTATTTATTAAATTTCGGTTTGATAGCGGTTCACTACCAGTTGAACCTCTAAACCTTAAACCTTTCCTTCGACCGGTTCGATGTCCGGTCCGGTTTTTAAAACATTGCCTGTGAGATAGGGCATCTGCTACCACATTCCCCTTACCTTGCTTGTATTTGATCACATATGTAAAGGACTTAATGAATTCCATCCATTTGGCATGCCTTTTATTCAACTTGCCTTGTCCCTTTAGGTGCTTTAATGACTTATGATCAGTGTGAATCACAAACTCCTTTGGCCATAAATAGTGTTGTCATGTCTTTAATGCTTTAATGAGGGCATAGAGCTCCTTGTCATAAGTGGGATAATTAAGTGGTGCCCTGTTGAATTTCTCACTGAAATACGCAATGGATCTCCTATCCTGCATTAATATAGCACCAATACCTATCCTCAACGCATCACATTCAATTTTAAAAGTCTTTAAAAAATCAGGTAAAGCTAGAATAGATGCAGAGTACAGTTTTTCTTTAATCAAATTAAAAGCTATTTCCTGTGCCTTGTCCCACTTAAATCCTACATTTTTCTTACTTACTTCAGTTATGGGAGCAATTAGTGTGCTAAAATCTTTAACAAACCTATAATAAAAACTAGTCATCCCATGAAAACTTCTTACCTCTGTGATGTTTTTAGGTGTGGGTCATTCATTAATTCCTCTTACCTTTTCCTCATCCACCTCCACTCTATTATGACTCACAACAAATCCAAGGAAAACAACTTTATCCATGTGAAAATGGCATTTTTAAATATTAGCGTAAAGTTTTTCCTCTTTAAGTAAGTATATTCAACACCTCTCTCAAATGTCCAATGTGAACCTCCAAGTATGTACTATAAATAAGAATGTAGTCAAAACATACCACAACAAATTTACCGATAAAGTTACGCAAGACATGATTCATTAACTGTATAAAAGTACTAGGTGCATTTGATAAACCAAACCACATAATTAACTACTCATATAAGCCATATTTTGTTTTGAATGTCGTTTTGCATTCATCCCTGTCTCTCATCCTGATTTGATGATAGCCACTTTTTAAATCTATTTTGCTAAAATAATTTGCCCCGTGAAGCTCATTTAGCATATCATCTAACCTTGGAATACGATGACAATACTTTACCGTTACGCTATTAATGGCTCTACAATCAACGCACATCCTTCAGGTTCTATCTTTCTTGGGCATGAGCAAGACGGGTACAACATATGGACTCATGCTTTCCCTAACGTACCCTTTGCTCATAAGTTCCTCTACTTACCTTTGAAGTTCCTTTGTCTCCTCATGGTTACTCTTATAAGCTAGTCAATTTGGAATAGCAGTCCCAAGTACAAAGTTTATATAGTGTTCGATTCCTCTAATGGATGGTAACCCACTAGGTATCTCCTCGGGAAACATATTTGAAAACTCCTACAATAAAGAAACAACCAAATTGGGGAGGGAATTGTTAGTCAAATTAAGAGCAAGGAGAGACTCCTTGTATACCAACAAAATTATTATTGGTTTTTCAATAGGGCCCTCATAATTTCACATTTCCTTGCAAAGAAACTCTTTCCTTTTATACTCTCCTTTTTCTTTTTTTTTTCTCTCGTTTTTCCAATCAAACTTTCTTCCCCTTTTGCACTCATTTTCTCAATATTTTTTTTGCAATCGCTCATCTGCCTCCTGTTTCAACTTAACTTAGTCCTTATGGACCTACTTAGGTGTTAAAGGACCCAATATAATCAGCCTTTCGTCAATCTTGAAGCCATACGATTCTTGTAACCATCAGGATGGCTCGTCTGTCAAATTGCCAAGACCTTCCTAATAAAATATGGGCTGCTTGCCTTGGAACTACATCACATATCACCTTATCGGTATACTTCCCAATAGTGAATTCTACTAGCACCTATTTGTTCACCTTGACCTCACCACTGTCATTGATTCATTGCAACTTATAAGGTTTCGGGTGTTTGATCAATAGTAACCCCATCTTCTCCACAAAAACTACACTGGCCACATTAGTGCAAATACCTCCATTAATAATCATACTCTGAGGCTTTCCTCACACAAGACACTTGGTATGAAAAAAATATTCTCGATGCAAGTGCCTCATTGGCTTGCGTCCGAGTATTAAGGGCTCTCCTAGACACCAAAGTTGTTGGGACAGCTATTAGTCCTGAATCTTCATCATCCTCATAGGCCTCATCATCTACTTCTGGAATCTCATCTTCCTCGCTTTGCTCATCTTTTGTCTCAATAACCCCATTCCTATTCACCGTTATCCTCTTGTTGGTGCATTGAGAAGCTATGTGCCCCACCCTTTGACATTTGAAGCACTTAATGTCCCGATTCTTAGAAGATGCGGTCCCCATTTTTCTTTATGCTTTTGTGTGGTCTCTACTTTATCCTTATAATTTTGTGTCTTTCCCTCTTGACGATTCCCCTTTACTCTTCCAACCCAACTTATCCGACCCTTCCTCGCCCCACTTGGGTTTTAAGAAACTACTAAATCTAACTGTGGGTCTGGAAATCACTCTCCGCTTCAACTGCTTCTCCACTTTCATTGCCATGTGCACCAATTCTTCTAACTCTACATAATGGTATAGTTTAACCACATTAGCTATCTCCATATTTAGACAGCTTAAAAATCGTGTCATAGTGGCCTCCTGGTCCTCCTGTTAGCCCGAATCATAGCCATCTCCATCTCCTTAAAATAGTCATCCACACTTCGATTTCCTTGAGTCAAAGTCTGCAACCTGCGATAAATCTTCCTATAATAGTGACTAGGGACATATATCCTTCTCATGACAACCTTTAATTCTTCTCACGTGCCTCTCCCGATTTCTTTTCCTACCATTAACTAATTGATCCCACCAAATTAATGCGTAGTCCATAAATTTATTAACTACCAAATTTACCTTTTCTCTTATGAGAATCTATGACAGTCGAGCATTAGCTCCACCCTCTTTTCCCACTCTAGGTAGGTCTCTGGATCACTCTTATCCGAGAATGTGGGTAGATTTAATTTGATGCTCCACAGATCACCATCCAACTCTCCTCGACCTCTACACGTACTCCTAGGTTGCCTATTTCCCCATCGAGCTCTCCCAACATCTTCTGCAACCCAACCGTACTCTCTTCCCCACTCATTATCATCCCCATCTCCTTCCCCACGTGCATTCACCATCACACCCCTAACTTCCACGTTATTTCTCGTATTGTTTTGGGGGTGCTACTCTTCCACCCTCAATCCTAGCCAATCAATTATAATGTTTTGTTAACGACACAACCAATCCTCTTACCATCTCTCGCAACTATTGTATTTGAGTGAATAGAGCTTGGTTTTACTCCAATAGTCTGGTATTATTACCTGTGTTATTTGCCATACGTGCAAGTGTGCTAGTGTCCTCTCATGACAAAAAAAGAATTTTACTTGTGTTTACGCTCAACGACTTTTACCCGATACTAGTCTCATGCACTCTGCGTTTTACCTCTCAGTGCCCTCACTTCTCAATTCGATCTTCACACTCAACAACTTAGTCAAGCAATGACCACACTCATCTAATTTAACAATCGAGGTAATATTGTAGGAAAGGACAAGAAGGATTAATTCAAGAATTAGAGGTTAGGATTTCAATTTGGAAATACATTTAAATGACAAGTTTTTTTTGAATAACTCACAGGAGTAATAATGAAGATAATTGGAATAACAAAAGGTAACAAAGAAAGTTAACAAGAGTAAATAGAAATTTTTTGACAACAATTCAGAGCACAAGTAATAGAAGACATATGATAATGTTGTAATGGTGAAAAGTGAGTAAGAGAAGTCGTGAACATAATTCTTTTTCAATTTTTTAATAAATAGCAGTTAAAGAAGAAATACGATAGCAAAGTAAGGAGAAAAAGGAGTAGACGTGAAAAGGATATTTTTTTTAATAACAATTCACGAGGGAATATTAAATATTGTGATAGCAAGGGTTAAAAGAAAGAAGCAATGTTGGCACTATTGAGATAGCAAAGGAGGAGTAGACGTGAAAGAGAACAAAGGATGTTTTGTTTTTGTTTTTAGAAATCAACGAAATAAAAGGACAAACAAGAAGATAGCTTACCGGAGGTTAGAAATTGGCTCTGATATCAATTGACACTGAAAAATAAACGGATTAATATATCCCCAAGAAAGCTAATGTTTAGTAGATAGATCGGAAATCTCTAAAACCACCAAACACAACTTGAGAACCTAAGGTATATGAAACCTTAGACCCGAAAAGTTGCGGTTTGAAGAACCCTCGAGAGTTGAACGCCATGAAGGATGATCATACCTTCGATAAGTTCGGAAGTATTCGAAGAATGAACGTAAGACTTGAGAATGATAAGCTCACAAACTCTTAAGAAAATTGTTTCAATTTCTAATTAAAAGACAAGTGTCTTCCCTCACAACGGAAAAGGGTATTAATAGTATAGGAGTATGCCTAGCCCCATAAGGTAAAATTAATGAAAATAAATAATTAAGAAAATGATCTAAAGACTAAATAGGAAAATTAATTCAAAGAGCAGTATTTGAGATAATTTCCTTTGAAGCTTGATTCTTTAGCAAAATTGTCGAAGGAATAATTTTTGGAATAATTTTCCTTTGGAACTCGATTCTTTACCAAATTTATTCCCGCTCTTAGTCCACACTTGCTATAATTGTCCAACGAAGGTAATGGGACACCTCTTCCTCCTGTTCGACAATCGAACTCTTTATTTGAATCTCCCGAATCAACCCTGCCATTGACTCCTTAATTCTCTTAGCATGAGCTTGGGTTATTGGTCCAACTGACACATGTAAAGGGTCCCGTTGCCTTATCTTGGCCTTGTTTGTATCAAAAGTTTTGGGATTCTGAGGTCCACTACATTTCAAGCTTCTATTCCATCACAACAATGGTTGGACTGTTTTTTTTTTCCCTTTCGGATTAGATGCTTATCGGTCATGCAGGTTAATGGATCATCATGTTGTTTTTGAAATCCTTATGGTGCCCTTGTTAAACTGTAATTGGATCAGTTGAAAAGCTTAAGGAGCTTAAGGGAAGTGGAATTTTTTAGAAGAATGGGGATTGAGCTTGCTGTGGCTTCTGGATACTTGAAGACTTGGTAGTTACTACAAGTAACCACTTTTTGCAATTGCTTGATGCTCTTTGTTACAGATACTTAATTGGATTTAACCTTCTGTAATCCAATGGTTATGCCAGAATTTTTGCGAGCTTCTTCCAAATGAATGCGTGCCAAAAATGGTAACTTTTGTCTATGGTATGGTGAAAGATATGTCCAGGATCATATATATAGTTGTTAAACTTTATTACCCTGCACAGAAACTTGGTTGTGCTCAATTAAATTACAAGACTTTGATGTTGGGAAGGTAAGTTTCGTTGAAGAAAGGACTGAAATTTTGATATTGGGAAAATAAGTTTATTGGGGAGATTAAGTTCCATTGAAGAAAGAGCAGAACTTCTGATATTGGGAAGATAAAAAATGGAAAAAGGATTGACCGTAGTTGGCATGATACATGAACCTGAACTTAAACACTTGGACAGGGTTCAGCAAGCTCGCACGGATCAGATGCTAATAGTACTCTGCTAATTGTCAAATATACAGGGCTATTGGATCTTAAAACTTGGAGAATATTTGCTTACGACTGACTTGAATACTCTATTTATGAAAATACCTACTGTACCTTCAACTTTTCTGGTTTATCTGACTCACTGTACACTTTCAGGTACTTGCCGTGGCAGGACTTCGCCGTTGGAGCTTCTTGGAATTAAGAAATCATGTAATAGCTTGTAGCCTCTATTGAAAGTTTTCAAACTACCTAGGATCCAACAAGAAAAGTTATCAGCAAATTCTTATCGTGTGTCTATTTCTGATCTATCATCTTTTGCAAAATTAAGGTGAATTACAACCTGCTACTAGAACCTTCAATAGACCATCCACTAGTAGTATCACTAGAGATTTGATTGCTCGTTGAGGTACTTGTCTTGCTCAAGACTCGAACTTTTGTACACCAACATTGCCATAGTTGGGACATTCATGTTGTGCATGCTCTAAGGATTCTTATTGGAGGTCTCCATTTCCTGATTGCAATAGTTGGGACAGTCAAGCTGTGCATGCTCTAAGGATTCTTCTTAGAGGTCTCCATTTCCTCATGTTCAGTTGACACAATCTGTGAACCGTAAACAATGCGCTTTAGAAGAACAAAAAGATGTATCAATCAGACGTGCATATGTGGTATCTGATTCTCTCCAAAACTAGAAGTAATGAATTACCTTAATGTGGTAGGTGCACCCTCATAAATGGGAAGTGCAAGTATCCTGATTGTTGTCATCTAATGGCATTAGAAATAGAGCACTGAAGCTCTGTGCCATTTCAATCTTGTAGGTGCGAAAACAGGACCTTATGGGAACATATATGCTGTCTTCACTCTTTCTTGCTTTCGGTCTATGAGAGTTCCATTGAACCTTGTGGGTCTGTAAGCTTCGTTCTGTCTGTTATTATTATTAAGAGAACCTCCGTTTTTGTAGGCATTATTCTTTATAAATTCAGAAATATTTCGAAAAACACTGATAAACCCATGTAAGATATCAAATTTTAGCCTTATATCACCTAACTTCCACTTTGTCTTTGTTTTAGGAATCATATGAACCCCATGAGTATTCGCACATAGCAAGGGGTTCTGTATCATGGGAATCTTCATATAGATTACACACACCCATATATATATACGCACATGTATATGTATAAAAGTACGTAATTCCTTTCAGTTCAGGGCACGAGATAAAGACATCAACGAAGAAAAGCATCAAACAAGAAGCTTCCATGAAGAAGTAAATAGAGAGATAGACATGGAGTCACTATCCAAGTAGTTTTGGCATCTAGTAAAGTTAAGAGCATTAAGATGTAAAAAGGAATTAGACTTTTTTTTCTTGCAGTGATAAATGGGTCATTCGGAACTAACTAAGAATAAGACTACGTACATTAGAACTTCCAACGAAATTTTTATTGTATTGTTGTTGTTGTAAAATATGTAGTTATGTAAATTTTTGAATATACATTAAATAAGGTCTTAAATTATATGTTTCATATCACAAATTATGCATTCTAAATAAATTATTTGACAAATCAAATAAATAAATAAATATATATATGTGTATATAAACTCTTAAAGTTGGCCAAAGGTATTGACTGTTAGGCTTCCCTTTCAAGCAGGCAAAGGTAAAGAATATGAGGACCAGCTTAAGAGAGGTCATACTCATCCTCTTTATTATCCACTTCAAATCTTCAATTTGGTGACTTTTGTAGGTCCAACTTCAAATCTTTTATTAACAATGGAATATGAAAAGAAAAGTATATCTTACATTTGCATTTACATTGACCTAAAATAAACTTAGTAAAAGAAGTTTGGTTAAATAGTCATTTGAATTAAGCTTTAGTATCCATCAATTCATTTGTCATGTTTCGATTTAGTAGTACTTAATTTTATTCCGAGTGTAAATATGTAACATCGTCGTAATTATTATTATTATCATTATATTCCAAAGTTCTTCTGATAGTATGTAATTTTACCCTTACATAATAGAGAAGTTATTTTTGATAGACTCACATACAGATATAATAGGAGAGTGAAAAAAATTGGCACAAATATATATATATATATATATATATATATATATGATGGTGACCATAATCTGCTAATACCTTACAACCCTGCAAAAATCGACTTTTCTCGTTGCTAGTTGTGTCAAGAGTTTTTACTCAACTAACCCTAAAGGATATGACAATCCTACGATTTTATACGACCGCTGCGGGAATCTTTTCCCTCTGCGCCTAAAAAAATTGATGGTCCGAAAGCCTAACCCAAAACTTACAACTCAGAAAGGCGTAAAGGTTAAAAATGTAATTTTAACTCTTTTGGCGATACAGAGATTATATTTATTGTTTTTTTGAGAAATTATTATATTTATATTTATTGTTAATGATTTGCAATTGTACAATTTTGTATTTGTTCGTTTCTTGCATGAAATAGTTTTAAAGAGGAAAAAAACAGCAAAAGCTCAACCAAAACAATAGCATTAAAAAAGTGAAAAAGACTCAATTTTAAAGAGGAAAAAAACAGCAAAAGCTCAACCAAAACAATAGCATTAAAAAAGTGAAAAAGACTCAAAGCGGCTTTGTTGTTTTGTTGTGTTGCTGTGTGACAGCGTGCGTGCTTGCTTTTCTGTGATGTATGTGTCCCTCTTCTTCGTTGGAACTGTCTTTCGATCCTTTGGACTTCCTATGTTCTCGCCCTCCTCAGTCTATCAATTGGTAAGTTAGCACTTCTTATCATTTTCTGTTTTCCCTTCTCTCTCGTTTTTTTAAAGCTTCTTTTTGGTTTTGACTCTGTTAGTAAGCTCCTGCCTTTAGTCATTATCATTATCATTATCGTCATCATCTTTATCTTTCATTACTCGGCATTCAGTTTTTTCCTCTGTTTCTTTTTTTTCTTGGACCAGAGGGAGTTTGAAGTCTTACAAGTTTCCTCATTTCTGTGATTTACTGGTGATTTTTTTCTCTATTTTACTGAAGTGGCTACTGCAATTTTGAGTTCTTGGAGATTTGAGATCTGGGTTTGTTTTATATGCTGAAATTCTCCATCTCTCTTCTTTCTTTCTTTTTTTCCTTGTAAAGGTGTTGATAGTAGAATAAGCTCATTGATGACCCCACAATCTTCGTTCCACTTTTTGTCCTCTTGTCATTGGAGAATAAGGCCAAGGTGCTGGATGTGCGACTGGTGCTGCCGTCAGTTCAATCTAAGTTCCCAACTGTGAGGACTCTTTGAGTGTGTAAAACTGCTGACCCTCTCTCTTTTTTACGTTCCCAGAAGAGACTTTTCCAAAAAGTCTATCCTTTACCATTTGTGAGCTGCATATTCACATAAACCAACGAAGATCCCAATTTATCCCATTTTTGTGCTTTGAAAGAAAAGCAAAAGACCCCATTTTCTCAGCATGTCCCCGTTACGAGTTTGTTATTCATGGAAGGGAGATACTCTGGGGTGCCTTTGTTGTTAGAAGCAACTGCTGGACATGATTGAACAGTTCATCAATTTTGTAATCCGCCCACCCAGGTTCTACCTATTCCCGGATATTTGTTATTTCTCTCTCCATATGCTACTTTCGCTCTGTAATTCTTTGTTTTGTGGTGTTTGATGTTCTTGATGTATAGGGCGGATTATAACCCAGATCAGTATTTGTGGGAGAAAGATTTCACTCTCGCTGGCAGAGCTTACAAGAGAAATGACTTGGAGGCAAGTATGGACAAGTTTTCTCGTTCATTTGAACTCTTTATTTCTTCCCTTCACAGTTTCCTAGTTTCAGTTATCTTCTGCACTTTCATGGTGGTTTTTAACTTTCCTAACCTTTCTGCTTTTCTTTTTAATGCTTGCAGCTTACAAATGAAAGAGGCCATACGTTACAGTGCAGCCATTATATACCCTCACCTTTTCCTCAGGATACTCCTCTTCCTTGTGTCATATATTGTCATGGAAACAGGTAGGATTGGAATTAGTTGCGGTCTTTTCCATTTGATTGTTGTCAATGTATCTAAACTGCTTACTGAATTTGTATGACTTTTGTTAGATGTTTCACGCATATTCTAGGCTTAAACTCTTTCCCTGCTTCTAGTTATGTTGATGAACTTCATTCAACTTTCTTGAAGAGAGAGAGAATGCGTACACTAAATGAAAGTGGATACTTACTCATTCATTAGTTTTCACCATTTGCCAATGCAGTGGTTGTAGAGCAGATGCAAATGAAGCTGCTGTAATCCTTCTTCCATCAAATGTTACTGTATTTACCCTCGACTTTTCGGGTTCTGGTTTGTCTGATGGTGATTATGTCAGCCTTGGTTGGCATGAGGTATGTAACATCTTTGATTAGTGTCATACGACTTCAAATTTTCTATTTTTATGTTATTGTGTTATTTCAGTGGCTTGTTTGGGTTGAAGTGTGGAAACAACTTTTATTCCTTGTCACTTAGATTCTCTGTCCCCTGTGTCCTCTTTTATTGTTTAAATGTCAGAAAGATGACCTCAAGGTTGTCATTTCATATCTAAGAAGCAACAAACAAGTGTCACGAATAGGGCTTTGGGGACGATCCATGGGTGCAGTTACTAGGTACTTTGTCATCACTATGCTGCCTTCTTTTACCGTGGCTTCTATTTCATTACTACATTGTTATGTTGATATTTTCATATAATTTTGATAAAATGATGAGTAGCTTATTAATAATATGATGCAGCCTTCTTTATGGAGTAGAAGACCCATCCATAGCTGGAATGGTCTTGGATAGTGCCTTCACAAATTTATTTGACCTAATGATGGAACTGGTGGATGTGTACAAAATTCGACTTCCAAAATTCACAGTATGTCTCTACTCTATCCCTCTCTTTTCTTCTGCCTTTAACCTTAGAGAGACCCAAATCATCATGCATATGGTCTTGGAATAGATAAAAGCATCAATGAGATTATTGCAACTTTGGTAATATCCTTATAATTTTTGGATTTTCATGCGCTTTCTTGATCACTTGAATCCTACTTTTATGCTGTTGATCTACTGTTGTTTTGGATTACTCTGGCTGGAATTTTTTAGGTATTTATGATTAGGGTCATACACTATCAAGATATTACACGCTACAACTACCTGTCCAACTCTTAAGCCTTGAAAATTTATACCATTATTTATTGTCAAAATTTCTGTTCAAATAGGTCTTTAGATAAAAGAAGTTTTTCAGCATTCCAGCTTTCAGGAGCTAGATTTTTATGATTTCACATATATTAAATTTAGTACTTGGATATGCAAATGCAACTTTCCTGACTTTGCTTGTGATCAGGTTAAGATGGCAGTACAATACATGCGGCGTGTCATTCAGAAGAAGGCTAAATTTGATATAATGGATCTTAATTGTATAAAGGTTTGTCTGTCTGCTATTGTTGTTTTATGCTGATGTCGTAGCAAGGCAATATAATTATCTAGCATACAAGCAGTTACTTGGATTATATGTTGGGTGCTACACAAGTGGCTTCTAATTGCTGAACATCTATCTTAACCAAGTTTTTGAGCTATTGCACCTCATATGACCATCAAGATTAATATCATTTCTTAATTGATTGGAGTATTAGATTCATGTTATATGAAACTTTGCAGGTTGCACCCAAATCATACATTCCTGCTTTATTTGGACATGCTAGTGAGGACAAGTTCATCCAATTCCACCACTCTGACCTCATCTTTAAGTCCTATGTGGTAATTTATCATTGTAACTATTCTGTACTTCAACTGACATAGTCAAAACTCTGAAGAAATTGACCATGTAAATTGTTTTTACAGGGGGACAAAAATATGATAAAATTTGATGGTGACCACAACTCCTCTAGGCCACAGTTCTATTATGATTCAGTTTCGATTTTCTTTCTCAATGTACTCCATCCTCCTCAAACTTCTACCTGCTCGAGTAAGCTCGAGAAGTATTATGATCTGGGAGATTTGAAGGTCAATGCTGGCATGGATGAGGTGACTTTTTCTTCTCTAATGTTAGGGTTCCTTGTCTGATATCAACATTTTGAAGCGTGCCTACATTAAAGTTAAATCATCAAAGGAGCCCTTCATGTAGCTATTGGATTAAATACTTCAACTTCATTTCTGACATGCATTTCAGAAAGATGGGCTTGTTGTTCTTTCAACCTCTTCAATTGAACTGTAATGATTGACATCAATTCTATAACCTGAAATTTTAAGGACATTGTTCATTTCAAATCCAAAGGATGTCTACATAAAACCTGATTAATCACAAATGTGATGTCTGAAATCCTTGTTAATGCTAGCGTCAACCAGTTATTAACTTGCCCTCTGCTTCCTTTATCCTTGATTTATCTTTCAAATATAATGTAAGATTTTAACTCAAGGACTAACAAATGTCCTTTTCTTCTTAGAGCCTCTTGTACGAGATAATAACAGGCCTTCGTTCATCCTGCATTGATGCTGCAAGCTCATCTTCTGCTCTTCCCAGCATTCTGACCACAAAACCCGTCAGCGAACTTCTTTCTGAAGTTGCCCCAGATGTTTGTGTAATAGTGTGCATCTTCTCATTCACACACATGTTTTTCCTATCTCACCTTTTTTTTAATGCATAAATTAAGTGTTCTTTGGTTGATGCAGGACTCTGTTGTTAATGAACAAGATATGCTTAGCAGTGATGAGCCTTCAAATTCTCAGGTGATATTGATTGGTATAACCTGAAGGTCAATGGGATTAAGTTCTACAGAGATTGTACACTAAATCGTTAGTGATTAGGACATCCTCCATATTTCACAACATAATACTTGACTGTAAGGCATGTGAGTTGATCACCATGAATTTGAGAAATTTGTCACCATAACCAGAGATTGCACTTAAGATCTGGACTTGGTCTCATTTTCACACATCAGACTAGAACTTGTTGCTGTTGGTTGCCACTTAATTAGCTCACAAGTGATGTTAGAGGTAGGCAGGTTAGAAACATTCTCTGTGGTAGGCAGATGCTGAGATCTGAATTGCAAATCACACTATTACCATGTTTCCATATGGAATTTGTGACTATGAAATTGCAGGATAAGCAAAATGGAGCAACCGAGGAGTGCTGCTCATATACAAGCTCAAACAGAGAGAGTTGGGGAAGATGCTCTTCCCTAGGAGGCAGTGATGATGAATCTTTAGCTGATTGCAAAGCTCATGATGACAGCCATGAGGTCTGTTCGTCTTTCTCTTGCTTTCTCAGCAGCTTGTTGGATTGTACCGTGTATGGTGTGCCTTGAGGGCTTTTCCACCTGCATGTTTCTAGTGCATTAATTCCAGGAGAATGGATTCTGGCATAGAACTTTGAAGTTTTGTGTGGTCCATCTGCGTAACATTTAGTAGGTTAACTTTCTTGACTCATCCACTAACTTGTACTGTCCCATTAATAATCTTGTGGTTTTCTTTTTCGCAATTAGATGACTCTGAAGGCCTTTGCAACACCTTTACGAGCCGTTCAACAGAAACCTGAAGACACCACAAAGGAGGAAAAGGAAAAGAAGAAAAAAATAAGCTGGTCAGCTTCCAAGAAACTCAAGAGTGAGAAACTTGACAGACTTGAGGCCTTTAGCAAACGGCTGCGCCACTACTTTTTAAGGCGAGGAAACCACCAGAGACACCGCTCATCATGAGTGCCACTTTCCTTTGGAAGCATGTCTATAGTTGTACTAGCTCATTCATCTTAACTGCTCGGTGTTTATCTTCCTCACTTTTTCACAATTGTAGCTTGTAGGCATCTCCTTTTTTTTGTTCTTGCTGCATTGTTGCTATTTTTAACTGCTGATGAAGTTCCCTGTGCACACACGACCTCAATTCCATGCGTCTCTGCTCAGTGCTCAGGTTCAGGCTTAGGCTTGCTCAGGTTCTGGCTTCTAAACTTGCAGCACTGTATATTTTCCCTTACTCTCAAAAGGAAATGTTAGATGAAATGTTGTCGAAGACGGGGGTTGTATAATTTTTAATAAAAAAGCTTTTTGAAAACTTTTTTAAAATAAATAATACATATAAATATATCAAAATTTACAACTCTAAGTTTAAGAATCAAACCAAATTGAATATTCATATAATAATATTTAATATGTATGAATTCATGTCCTGCAAGAAATAATGGATGCGTGCATTTGTGGTATAGATACTCGAATAGTATATTTGCTATCATTTTTAATAAAAATTTAAAAGAAAATGTTTTAAAAATTAAAAATACTAATGATCAAATGATCACAAGGTCTTATAAAAGCCTCACTGGACAGCTTAGCAGCACAGATTTCGATCATAAATACCAGACAAATTTGGATAATGCACTAATCTACAATTTCCTTTCCATAGTTAGTTGATTAATCATATCCTACTAATCTGTGAAATCTCAAATCCGTATGAATCATGATTAGCAGTAATTAACCGACAAAAGCGAAAGGGTACACAACACATCATTTCCAAATTCTTGACATTTCAAGTAGCAATCCCCCCTGCCTACACCTTTGGTACAACGGAACAGTCCAACAGGGGCACATTCTTTAAAAAACACAAACCATCCCCATTCACAAAAGTTCTGGCCATGTATCATCTATCTAATGAAGTTTTTTAATTTAAAAAGATTACAGGCAACTTTCATCGAATCTAATCATCTCAGACAGCTAACACTAACAGGTTCTGTAATCTGATTAAAGCTTCTTCCTTGTACAGTGATGGACAAGGCTTGTCACTAAGACCAACTACCATGCTGCAAGGAAGTCTACAGTTCTGTGCCTGAAACATTCTCCATCTGACCATTATTCCTAACAGATAATCGGGATGAAGGGTCAAACTGCTCACCAGTCAGGAAGACAGTGTGTGATGGATATGATGTATTTAGGCTTGATTCCAGAATCTGATGTGTTAGCACCATATCTGGCTTACTGTAAGCTGATCCTGTGCTTATGCGTTGCCTCTTCATTGATCTCTCGGCTTTAGGGCTCTCACCTGGAGAACCAACATTACCACGTGAGTCAGGAGTCAATGGTTCATGGTGAGATGAGAATGATTCATCAATAGAAAGGCTCTTAGCTGCAGTTCGTTCCTTGTAAGTCTTGTCTTGAAGGGGTGACTCGGAAGTTGGGGCAGGAGTTGGTGGGTCGTTTTTATTGTCAGATTCGGGACCGTTGTCACCTGAACCTGGGCCAGAAACTCCTGAGCCAGGAGCCTCACCAAGGACACCGCTGAGTCGTTGTTGCTCCTCAATTATCTTCTTCAAATACTTACCCTGAGCTTCAATACGTAATTGTAGTTGTCTCTGTACCTATTGAGTCCAAGAAAAGAGATCCAAATTTGATTGTTAAGTGTAACAAACAATTGTTGATACCACAAACATTCATTGACAGTTGTAACCAATTAACGGTACAGGTGTGTTTTCAACAAATTACTCATGGTTGAGATTAATTATATTATTTTGCTAAGACCCCTTTGTCTAATAAAATAAGAAAAAGAAAAGAATTGTCTAATAAAATAAGAAAAAGAAAAGAAAACAATCCTTGCTCTAAAGATACATTTAATAATTATAGATAAAATGCTAAGGACTTGGATTCTTCAACAAAATGTAAAAATGATGAAATTTAAATGTCATAAAAACATGGATGCTATTTAAATCCTAGGATATGAAAGGTTAAAATCTACTTGTAATAATACTTGGAACACACTAGAATAGGGGTAAAGAACTTTAGGAATCTATTTAAATCTCATTGAAATCCCTTATTTATACCAAATTGTTCAATTGACTAAATTAGTCTTTTCCCTAGTTCAGGTAGGAACATAAACTCAAGCAGATACAAGGAAAAAATCTAAGGAAACCTAGTTATAGCACAACAGTAAGTTACAAGTGAATGTCAACGAGAAAACATGCCTCTAATTGCTCATGCAATCGTTTTTGAACTTCCATCTGCAGCTTGAGTGCTTCTGTAATTTGCATTCCACTGCAAACAGACATAAGAAAGAAATCCTTCAATCAAATACCAAATTGATCAGAAAGAAGCATTAAGTACATCTCATAAGACTTTAGATTTGGGCCAAGGATGACTGAACCAAGGAATGGGTGACAATTTCCTCCTTTTCTGCTTTATATGGAATGGTGGAATTGTAAAATCCTCCGTTCGAAAGTTCCAAGATTTTACACTACTATTTAAGCAAATGATCATCTTGGACGGAAGAGAAAGCTGAGACAAATGCACTTACGATGAACCATCTAGACTGGAGAGCATATCACCGGTCTCTTTCTTGTCAGCTTTTTTCCCTTGCAATATCATTTATAATTGGATCAGAAAACAAAAGCCTGTTAATTAAGTATTTACTGATGGACAACAGAGCAAGCACATTGAGGGAGTGACATTTTTTTCAATAATTCATGTGAAATTTCGATAATATAATGATCACTAGTTAACTAAAAATGAGGCTAAAATCATTCCATTTTTAAGTTATATGAGGTCATGGCATGTCAAAATTTTGTTTCTCAATTCTTCCATAGCTTCACGTTATTTTGTCCGGCCATGACCCACATTTCCTTCTAGCATGACATATTTCTACAAATCCACACAGAAATAACAGTGACTGACACATGCACTTACCATCAGAAGAGGAGTCCGGAAGGTATTTTGCAAGTCTATATTTCTGGAGTTATCATGAGAGTAAAGTTAGAAGAATCAACAAAGGGATACAATATGCTAGGCACCTTAACTAGCAGTTCCAAAGAACTCGAGAAAAAAAGGAAATATATAATCATGTATATAACACAAGAATCATAAGTAAAAAACCTGTAAATGGCTTTTGACATGGTATATTGTTAGCCCTTGTACACCCATGACTCTAAGAACACCTTTGGGTGTAGCACCTGGAGAGGAAGAAAGAAAAAGAAAAGAAAAGGATCAAGTACTTACAAATAAAAATTGTACTTGGGAAATTTTCAAACTAAAATCTAGTATACCCATGCCACAAAGTTATCGTTAAATAATCTTCTCCCCAGTCATGCAGTTAACTTTATTCTACTTACTGTATATCATTAAAGAATCTTCACCCCAGTCATCCTCTTAACTTTATTCTACTTCCAATATGACAACCGTACCATCATAAAAGCAGTTCAGATGAAGGCAGTGACGAGTTCCTATGGAAATAGTTTATTGTAAGCATACTATAACAATTATGTGCTCTTGTAAGTCTCTCCATTTGTGTTTATGCGAGTTCAACCATTGCGCCAGTAGCCTTTTGGCACTTCTCAACCATATAAGTTAGATCTCGACAAAAATAAAGTAACGAGAGCTAATGAATAGAATACAAATTCCAAAATCAAGGGCCGAAGATAAGTGAAATTTTGACAAGACTCACGGTCTGGTCCACCAAGTTGAGCCACCGCATCAACAAAACGTTCATGAAGTTCATGAGTCCAGCGCAATCGTTGCTTTGATGCAAGACTAGGGTTGTTGCTGAGACCATTCCCTCCATTGGCAGGGTCCATTTCGGAAGCACCACAATCTAAATACTGACCATGAACTAATGAATTTTGACCAACCATACTCGCACTAGGATGAAACATATGTTATTCATCTGTATCCAAGCAGCTTGAATTCAGCAAAAAGCACAAGAAATGAAATCAAGATTTATTATCTGCTTGTATCATTGCCTATGACTATCAAAGAACATTGCATTGTAGAAAGAATAGGGGAAAAAATATATCAAATCTTCAACAATTAGGACATGTGACAATTCTACCAGAAGACCCAATTAATCAAAACTGTACATATCTCAGCGTAAGTTGGTATGAGAAGAAAGTAGCAGTCGCTATCTTCAAGCAAGGTTTTACCCACAAAACCATCCTGAATGACCAAAAACAACACTCTGATTCATTTGGACTATAACAAAAATGGGGTTTGTGAAATAAGTCATGATCTATGCCCCAAGTAAAAGTAATGAGGAGAGTTACAAAACACGATTCATCACTCTATCAGTATGCTTTATAGAATGTTATTTATTGACAAAATGCTTTCCAATTCACCTTTCATCCTTCACTGGTTCTCTAAATTGCCTACAGAAGCTAAAACCAATTTGAAAAAGTAAACTATTATAAGCAGAAAAGTAACCAAAACAACGGTTTAGAGAAGCCTTCCAGATTATATTAGCATCGGTGCTTTAGATTAGCATATAAGTGGGAAAACAGGAAAGAATCTGACCCCACAGGAAAAGATGAGGGACAACCAGCTGTGTCCATATTGGTGGCAGTAAGTGCCAAACAGCTGAATGAAATTTGCATGAAAACGAGTAGGTTTCAGTCATTGTAAGTGGTATAGAGCATATCAATTGATCAAGATAGGAACAAAAAGAATACTTAAAATAGATACTTTATGTGTTCACAAACTTGTATTTTTCATTAGATGGTAACCCAATTGAAGGTTATCCAGGATTCTCGCATTTGTTTGTATCTGAGAATTCACTAGACGCAAAATATTACACATATGGAAGCTGTGACACAGATTCATCAAGCACCAATCACTGTTACACCAATCAATCCAAAGGTAGCCGTCGTAATTATATGTTACAAACAATCAAACAATGATAATCAATACCTAAGCTAGTAATAGTACGCAATAAGAAACAAATTGAACAGTCAATTCCACATTCAAGATCCAAAATTTTGCAACTGTAACAAAGGACTCCTAATACATCCCCGCCCAAATAAAAAATGAAGTTTCCACTAGCGATCAGTGGAACAGCTAACAAGAAAAAAAAAATCACAACAAAACAAAAGAGTAGCAGAATAAGATAAACCAGTAAGATTGAATTTAATCTAACAAGCACAAGAAAACCTAGAGTAACTTTTCATTTATTACTTATTAGCACTTAAAGTGAAGCATCTTACGCTTCAAATATCAGAAAACTAAACAATTCTCCCCCCAAAGTCAATAACTGTATCATAACTAGCACTCTTGTCTATTCCCGCACAAAATGAACTAAAATGAGTTCTTGAAACCAAAGTGAAGTCCAAAACCGGACAACCAACTGAAATTAGGGTTTGAGAAATCCATAAACTAAAGACTAAAAGAGAGCCAGAAGCAAAATCAAGAAAAGTGAAACCGAATATCCAAAGACCATAAACTAACAATTGGGACACCAAAATTCAAACCGAACAAGAGAAAGTGAAGAAAAAGTCAAATGATCACAAAACCAAAAAAGGAAAACCCAAAAAAGAAACAAAAAGAAACCATAAAACAAACAAGAATCCAAGCAAATTAAAGACATACCACCCAGAATTAGATCTATCTCTATGACTCGCAGTGCTCCCCGAGAGTCTCGGGGTCTTCTTCTTCTTCTTCCTCCTTTTGACGTGCTCCTCGTTTTGTCTCTCCACTCTTAACCAACTAGCAACAATCTTACACACAGAATTCAAAAAAGAAAGAAGAAATTCGATCAAGTAGGTTGGTCAATTTGCAGACACATAGATAGTTTGAATCAAAGAGGAAAAAAGGTGGAGAATTTGAAGGAATGGAGAAAAGAGCTGTTTGCTTTGTTTTATACGTAAGAAATGTAGAGAGAGGAACTTAGAGAGATACGCAAGGGCAAATGGACCTATGGCTATGACTTGCACGTACTTCTTTTATTTATTTATTTTAATATTGATTTGTTGAATATGTGGAATTTATTTTTATTTAGAAAAAAAAAAGACAGCAAAATATTGGTAGGAGACGAAGTGTCCGACCGAATCCGAGGTCTCCGACGTCCGACCAGACCCAAAGCTATTCATCTTTTTTCTCGACGACGTATTATAAATTCAATATAAATTAGAAAATTAAAATAAAAAGAATAACACAAAGATTACAATTTTATGCCAATTTTTTTAAAATAAGAACTTTTCTTAATAATTTTAAAAAATAATTCATATTTACTCTAACTGAATTTATTTAAAACGTCTTTAATTTTGATATAAATTTATCATCTTTATACAATTGAATAAAATAAAATTTAATAATCTAAAAAATTGGCGCATCATTCCGGCTTCTTTATCTTTCGGTTCCTTTACCACTTGGAACATCATTCCGGCTTGTATTCGGTTTCTCTTTGATTAATTGGATACGCATTTTACCCCTAAAAAAATCTAAAAAAATAAAAATTATTAAAAATTATCTAACAAATTAGACTAATTAGAAGACAATACGTTTGGTATATATAATTAATAATATTTTGAATTCGAATAAGAAAAATTAAAATAATTTTTTAAAAATAATTATTGGGACATTTTGTCATAAATTTATAAAAACATAATTTATAAAGAATAAATAATATTATCGGAATTATCTATCGAATTATACTAATTAAGGATAATATTTTTCTTATACATAATTAAGAATTAAGAATTGGGATTTATGTATATATTTTAACTGTCGTTGACATCTAGTTAAAATCTGGCTGTGCTAGAGTTTGGGGGGAGAAATGCGAGGACGACCTACGATTAACGGAATCTACAAAGTAATATTCTGTCCACACATGCTTTTCTTATCATCTTCTCGTTTGTTATTTGTTTGGATTTATCCTTCCAACTTGCAGCTCCTTATTTCTTGTTTCTTTATTTAATAATAATTATTATTATTTCCATTGGTATCCTGCCTTTAGAATGACAAAATTAGTCTGGCCTGGCTTGACTTTGACCCGAGTTGATAAGCTCAATCAGCCTACTCGACTCGTAGCCTGGCGGGAAAGTATAAAACGACATCGTTCTTTTTATTTTTTTAACAAAATATAAGGTTGGGCTTGCTAGGTTGGCCGGTCCGTGGGTCGGCTTGATTTTGTCAAAAAGAATTGACAAATGTATTAATTATTTGAACTTTTTATCGTAATACAACACATAAAATTCTTAATAATTAAAATTATCAAATTTTTATATTTCAATTTTGAATTAGTCCTTAAAACTTTGGTTAAAAAATAATGACAAAAAAATATATGTGACATGAATACAGCATTTGTACCAATTAAATATTGCTTATACAATGGTTTAATTGAGTTCTTAAATTGGAACTAATTGAATTTAACTCAAATTAATAATTTATTATAATTATTACAATTTATTATTTTAATTTTAATTTAATTCAAGTTTAAGAAAATTATCAATGACATTCAATTATTCAACATTCAAAGTTTATTTTGAGTATTATTTATTATTATTATTTAACCAAAATTTAAGAAAAAGAGTTTATGAAAATTTGAATGTTAAAAAGCATTTTTTCAAAAATTTTAAAAATTGAAGAGTTTTTTAATTTTTTCAATTAGGGAGAATATCCATGTCTTTCACCTTTTTTTAATTAAGGTATGAAATATAAATCGAATAGGAGCGTAACTAAGATTGGATTAATGTTTTTAAATGCATAGTGAAATCACAAATATATTATTCTCAATTTGGTGTAATAAGTAATAACTCTTCCTTTATATATATATATATATACACATTTATCTTAATAATTTTTAATATCAATTCAAAATAATTTATTTTAAAAAATATCATTTGTAAATTTAAAATTATTGAGAATTTATATGATGTGTATATGTATATAAATTACTAATAATCTAAATTTCTTATTTTGTGAACTGACCCATAAAGATAAAACAATCATAGACTTGTCAATAGAGATGACAATAGGTTGACCCATGGACTTAAATTCAAATGTTTTCAATGAGTCGATCCATAGGTTAAGCTCAAGCTTAAACCGACCGGAGGTCCAATTCTTCTAAGTAAAAGAATTAGGTTTCAGGTAGATTTGAACTTGAGCAGTTCAGCCTCGAATTTAATTTTTAATTTTAAAAAATTAAAAAATTAGCGGGTCAGTCCGTTACTATCTCCACTCATCAATCGCATTCACCCATCTGCTCAATCAAAACCATCAATTTCTTTGAACATAAAATAAAACACAAAGATTTAAGAAAAAACCAAAAAAGAAAAGAGACAAAAGAAAAGATAGATCAAATAATAAGAGGGATTTGGATAGTAAACCTTTGTTGCTCCATTGGGAAGAATCTTTGTTTGCGTGTTCTCCAACTGGCTACTAACTAAATAATTTGCGTATTGACTGCGTTTTCTATGCATGTCCTTCAACTTTATCAAATACCCCTATGCTCTTCGTCTTCTCCACAATCCAGCATTCATTAAATGCCATTTCCTGTCTTGTGTGGATTTCACGGTGTTCTAGGTTTCTAGGATCAAATCAAAATGTTTCCCTTACGAACAGAAAGACTTGGTAAAAATGGGTTGTCCGCTTAGTTCTTTTTACTTATTTGTTTAGATTGTTTGATATGTATACGGTGTGTTTATCGAAAAAGTGTACGCTGTTGACTTTTACTATTTCAACCTGTTTCAACTTATCTTATCCATATATTTACGTAAATATATGAATAAGATAACTTAAAAATAGAATTGAAACAGCAAAAATGAAACAGGTGATTTTATGATTGGTTATCTTATATAACAAGAGCACAACAAGAAAAATAAAAAAATTATTTCATTGATACGTTGCATAGGTCATATGTTTATACTTTGTGTTCTTCTAATATGTTGTCTTTTCCTACGGTCTTTTATGGATTTTTTAAATGTAATTTTACTAATTATAAAAATATTATTATTTTCAATTATTTAAAGAGTAATTAATAGCATTAAAATTTTTTAAAATAAAATTTTTAAAAAATTATTAAATTATTTAAAAATTGTTAAATCGTGTTTAAATCGTAATAATATCATTAAACTAACAAAGGTCATTTTGAAAGTTTTTAATTCGGAAAAATACTTTTTGAATAATTAGAACAATAAGATTATTTTAAAAAGGTAAAAAATTACGAATTGTCGTTTTCTAAAAATGTTGAATTTAGTTTCTAAATTGAAAATCACTAAATTTCTAATTTTAGTATTTATTATAAACCATAATAAGGAACTGTGTAATTCTTATTATAAGTATTTTATTTGTTGGAAAATATAGCATTTCAAAAATATTTTTTATAAATGTAGAGTTAAGAATAGTTAAATTTTGATATATTTATTATGAATTATAATATAAAATTAAAATTTTAATTATATAAAAATTAAAAAATATATTTTATAAATATTTAATTAATACAGAAAAAAATATACACTTATAATTTTGCCATTTCCATTATTATAGTGCTCTAATTATGCATAAAACTGATTCTTAAAGGTTTAAGGCAAGTAATCCTGGACATCATAGGCGACCACCTCGCAGTTGTTTCCCAAAAACAAGGAATACTCTGTTCCATGGGACAGCTAGGCCATATTAGAACAAATGGGAACCTTGAAGCTGTCACCTTTTGAAAAGGGCATCTCATATTTTCAGATTTCAAGTACAGGCTATTTTCTGCAGAAACTTTGAAGGCTTTTCCATTTCCAAATCCGCCTGTCAGGAATCATGCACACTAGTATTTTGTGTAACACTATGCCTAGCTTGATAATTGATTGCCACAATAACCAGTAGGGAACATTGGATAATAACAGAAGCTACATTAATGGAAGGGCTCAAAAGTTTTGGGAGTGAAGAAGACATTATAATTCCTCAGCATTTGTAGCTAATTATGTCTAGCACAAAAGGAAATCATGCTATTAGGGAATAATCAGCTGCTAAACATCTCGGTCATTGGCAATTTCAAATTTACAATGAGACAAGTCACTTCCCCACCATTACTGTCAACCTTGTTTGACAGGCACATAGATTGGCAAATCGTAGAAAAAAGATTGCAACTTCTTGAGTAAACAGAAGAATATCAATTAACAGTGATATTCAACTCCATATACCAGATCCAGTGGTGCTATGGGGTTGACATGGGTCGCATTAGCCTCTGAAGATCTCACATTTGCTTCACACCAAATTAAGGATGGCAGCGGTGAATCTAAGTTCAGCACCCTTTTCTTTCCTCCAGGTGGAGATCCCTCCAGAGTGAGTCCTCCAGGACTTTCATGCGATGTCAGGCAGCTCTCTGTGGAACAATCAGCCCCTTGGTGGTGAAGGCTAGGTGATACTTCTCCTGGGGCACGCAGTTCAGAACCCTCAGCTGTTTGCACCATGTAAAACCCGAAAGGGTCAATGGAGATACCTTTTGGTGCTTTAATGCTTCCTTTCTCGCTGTCTGCTTGAGTAACTGCACCTCCAATAAATTGATCTGCAAGCATCTTACAGGCTCTCTCGAGCATGGCTAAATATCTTCGTTCTGCATCCTGGCGAATCTGCAGGTGCTTCTCGGCCTACATAATAAACATGGAAAACCAGCTAACTGAAATATGTAGATGCTAGCCGAATAGGAAAGGAGAAGTGAACCAACAGTCTAGAAACCGCCTGGGAATGACAGGAGTAGAACTTTTGAAAGAAATTAGATACTGAAATAAATGAAATTAATATGGTGAACTAGAGTACTGTACTTGTGAGCTCAACAAGAATGCCATCAATAAGGACAATCAACTATATATGGTAAACTTTAACCAGCTCACTACTCAAGCTTGTTTTTCTTAAAGCCATCCATGTTCAGTCGTAGGGCAGTGGTAAATTTTTTACAAGAAACGCAAACGGAATACATACCTCAACTTGCAAATGCAATTTACTTTGAACCTCCATTTGTGCTCTTAGGGCTTCTTTGACTTCATAACCCCTAAAACGTAAAATTCATATCTTAAGTCTTCTGACACAGTAAGCATTCAAACATCATCACTGACTTGTTTGATAGAAGAAGAATTTTCTTACTCATTTGTATCAGAACTTGTCATCTTCGGAGAAGGTATACTAGAACCAGGACTTCCTAGAAGGTAGGAGCCAGACAATCCTTCCACAGAAGTGCAGAAAGAAGTCAGTTTAGACTTTGAAATTCTTCACAATTGAAATAATCTTATATACAGGTTTTCAAGATGAACACAATTGCTAATATCTGCTGCTTTTTCTTATTCTTTTACGCTTGATCAGCATACTACCCATTATTTTTACTATCTTCATAAAAAAATAAGCAATAAAACCTAGTTAGCTACATGATTGATCCACCAAGAACAACACAAAAGAGAGTAATAGGAGTACCTACCATCTTTGGGTGCCTCATCCATGTCCTTCCCTGATTGCTTACCGAGTCTATATTTCTATAAATGCAAGAAACCACTCTCATGACAAACTCTTTGAATCTTAACATTAGAAATATTGCTGACTAATGAAACAAAACCTGGAGGTGACTCTTTAAATGGAAGAGCGTTAATCCTTTCACATTCATTGTCCGCATGATGGCTTTTGGTGTAGCTTCTGCAGTTGTATATATAAATTCTATTTAGAATATAATTAGCATATATAAAAATTCCTATTTAGAATACAATTAGCATATATATAAATTCCTATTTAGAATACAATTAGCTTCTGCAGTTATATATATACAGCACGGCTGGTAAAGATATTCCGGCAGCTATTGAACTAATGTCAGGTACTCCGTGACTGCAAAAGCCAACCACGGAGGAGCAGTTTCATTTGACTGGCCCTTTAAGCTCCCTCAAAATTATAAACAAGCTCATGTAAGCCAACTAGCCAAGCTAGTGCAAAATGAGTTTTCCCAGTGAACAACCAATGAGATTAAGTCTTGTAGAGACAAAGAGATAGTTGAGCTATCCAAAATGCAGGTCTATCTTATACCCAAACCCTACCAGAAGAAATAGTTTCTTATCAAATGCAACAAATGTTCTGCAACTGTATGCATTGACTGTCACGTAAAGCAAATAAATGGATACCTTTATACTTTTCAGCCAAGAAAATATGCTATCAGGAAGAGTAAATGCATAAAAACTTGTAAGTTGCAAAATCCTTGAACATAATCAATGGTATATACACATAAAACCCTATTCCCTCATTCGTCAGCACCAATTATTTCAAGGAGAAATATTTTCCGGGTACGGAATCAGCATTTATTATCTGCAGATAGATTCATGGCCCTGTTGTCTCTTACTGACTATTATAAAGAAGCAACAAACCATTTTGAAGCTTGAATCCTCAAAACGCTGAGCATACAGATATCAAAGAAAACAAATGAGAAAATGTCTTTTTGAAGAGGGAGGTGAAGCAAGATCAACAAGAAGTAAAAGATCAACAAGAAGTAAAGTTATTTGCCGCTCAAATCAGTTCCCTCAAACCAAACACAACCATTAGTCAAACCTAATGATAACCCAAGAAAATTTGCGACACATACGGAGACAAATGGCAGCCATTGACTGCCTTCAACAATGTTTCCTTGATCGCCAGCAATACTGAAGTCAAAACCATTTCACAACTTTCTATAACTACAAATATTATAGAACAAAGCCAAAGAATTTTGTTTCATGGCCGCTTTACAGCATAAGAAAATAACAGTATCCTACTCTCTATCCACAAGTTACAAGTGTTTAACATAGGACAGAAACCTATTAAATTTCAGCTTTAGGAAATCTAACATCAATGAAGGATCCATAAGCAGAGCATTTCAACTACAATGAAAAAAGCAAAAAATTTGAGAACTAAACAAGCAAAGTGGGCAAAGAAAAGAAACAGGGAACAGACTATTGGCACCGCCAAGTTGAGTGACTGCATCGACGAAGCGTTCGTGGAGATCAGCAGTCCAACGAAGTCGAGGTTTGGGATCTGAAGTCAACATAAGACAAGGCTCTCCACCAACACCACCACTTGTTTGACTATGGCTCATAAGATGATTATTATGACTTTGGATTGGGATTTGAAGATCTTCCTCATAACCCAACAACCCACCACCACCACCAATTACACCACCTTGGAGTGGTTGGATCGTTCCCTGAAACATGGCTCTTTTAGTCTCTCTGTTTTTTGACTTTCTCCCCACAACAACAGTCAACAGACACACCACAACCAATGGATCTTCGAAGTCGGAGGCCGCTAACGATACGAAACCCCAATTGGGTCAAATCCTAAAGTCTCAATTTTCCCGAGAAAGTTGAAAAAGATGCGACTTTTTTTCCAAAGGTTAAAAGAGCATAACGCTTCGTAGTTTGTACAGTTGCTCTGTTTTGGAGTTTGTCTCTTCTGTGAGTAAAATATGTAGTTTTAGTTCAAAAAGTATTTTCTAGCTTTTGCCTTTCTATTTAACTTTCATGGATTTGCTACATTGAAACAGATTTTGTTGGGACGAGAGACTTGGAAAGCTGATAATGACAATCTAACACAGTTGTGTCCAAATTGGTTATTATTCCAATCTTCAAAATCTTACTTTTACAAAATAAAAAAAACCAACTTCTCAAAATTTGAAATTAAAAAAGTCATAAAACAAGTTTTATTTATTTATAATCAGATATAGAATTTGACCTGAGAAGATAATGCTTTGGAACTGCTTTGGAAGATGTTCTGTTTACTACAACATTAAAATTCAGTATCTCATTCATTTTCAGAGTAAAAAGAATTGAACATATTTTAATTTTTAGAATGAAGAAATTTTAATATTAACCTAATTCAAATTACGCTATTAAGCTTAATTAAATTAGATACTAACCACAATTCAAATCAGCTTAATCTATTGAGTTCAGGTCGAATCAGATCAGATTAGGACTAATTTGTCACCTTTATGGCCATCCTTCTTGTAATCTTATTCTTGAGTTTTAATTTAAGAAGCTAGTTGGTCCAGGGAGATTGCAAGCATGAAATGTTCATCAGGGACAATGTTCAGAATCGAGTAGCTTATCCATTAATGATAGACATGAATTACTGCACAAGTATGAGGTAATGCAAAAGCTTTGATTTTGCACATTTAGATGCAATGCCAAGTTTACGCTCGCTCTCCTATTTATACAAACTTTCCCGAAGTTATAGTACAATGGCTCAATCAAAGTATTGAAGAACTCACAGAATGTCTGAAATTCCCTGTAAGCATGAATGAGATGTGTGTGTCTATATATATATATAGTGAGGTTTTGATCCGTTTTTATCAGAGCCTGTAACCATGAAGATGTTTAGCCCATCTTCTGGCCATGTAAGGATCGTGGTAGTCCCAACTTTCAACACTACTGGTCCTCCCACCTACTACACTTCCTTCTTGCCAATCTGCTGCTTCTCTTCCAGTTTCAGCTGTTTCTCTTTCATCCGCTAAACTCACCACAATGTCTCCTGTTCTGTTGAACTCATCAATCCCACCCTCTACATAGCTGTAACTCACACAAACATGTTGAGTTTGAGAATCAGTCAAGTCTAACAGGATTCTTCTTTCTTCGTTGCCTCTCAGTTCTCCAAGCCTGACTATCATGTCTTCCTCCACAATTCTCAACTGGACATCTCTGATCACACCTTTGAGGAGTCTTGCCAGGAACTCTTCAAATTCATGCATGACAAACCCGTTAGAAGCACCGAAACCAAACCCGACGTGAAACCGGTGAATTGGGTAGGGAACCTGGAGGTTCAGGGCATGGTATGATCTTGTTGGACTATCAGACAGATGCAAGATACATGATTGTGGATTTTTGTGCGCACGATCTTCAAGTATCTTGATCCCTTTCTTAAGGCCTTCAATTGGATCTGCTTCCCCCGTGTAGAAGAGGCGGTCGATGACTTGCAGTGCCGTTCGCTTACCACAGGAAGTCATGCGTCTCAGAGGGAAGACGCGGGCTGCGGCGGATGAATACGTCACAATAGCCAAACGATCAATAGGTCGGAGTGAGAAGACCACCAACGACAGGGACTGCTTGAGAAGCCTGAGATGTGGTCCATTGGGGCTAGCAACCAGAACGAAGTCTGTTGCTTGTTGGTGTGCCAATTTCACTGAAAGGTAAGCAGCAAATCTTCGATTTAAGTGACTCATCAACGAGGAAGAGCCTGTGCCTGTCAGGTAAGAGTGATGGTGGTGGTGTTGGTAAAGTGTACTGCGAGCAGCTGCTTGGAGAGACGAATGCTGTGTGCAAGGATAAGGAAGTAGAGAGATATCAAGGCGTGGTTGATTAGGAATATGGTCAGGTTCTGTTGGGTCGTCGTCATCGTAACGAGCAGAGCGCAGGAAAGAACGTCGGTGGACTCTGAAGTTGGCTATGGAGTCGTCAAGAATTTGGAAGATGGGGTCATTTAGGTTGCAGGAAAGGGAACAGGGAGGGTTCAGGTTGCGAGGAAGTTGAGTCCATTGGGCACGGCAAATGGGGCAAGTGACACTCCCATGGCGAACGTTTGATGAGATACATGCAAAGTGGAAGGCATGTGAGCACTGGGCTGTGAATATAGCCTGTCCAGGACTGTTGCAGGAACCATAGCTTAGAGTCTCAAGACATATTGCGCACAAGTTCTGCAACTGTAACACCCACAAAACACAAAGTTTGGCTTCAATCAAATATGATACGGAGGAAATTACTTCTTTAAAGTTTTTACTTCTAACATGTTATGTTATCATGAAGTTATCTTAATGTCGTTGTGAGATATCTTTATTGTCACACATTGGTACAAGAATTGTCAGCAATCTAATAATTGCTTATTCATCCCACATGGGACCATTTGACTTAGATAAGAAAACCAAATAGGGTCATCTGCTAGATGACATCATGTTAAGATCATAAGTAAGAAATGCTGTAATGGGGTCTCTTAAAATTTAAAATTCGACTTATTCTTTTACTAGAACGGGTCTTTTGGGCAAGTCTAAACATATTGACAAAGGAGAGGGCTACAATAATTGAGAGAAGGAAATAGTGGGAAAAACATGTGAAAACACATTGGTTGATGGTTGTCTATATGGGACCTCATAGGTCAAAAACAACTTGGAAATGAACATTTCACATGCTAGAACAAGCTAAACATCAATTTTTATGGCTAACATGTATGGATGGTTGTGTTTTTGGAACTTGAATGTAATCAATGAGCAGGCAGGCATAAAAAAAAAAAGTTCAAGAACTGGAAGAGCGTTAGTGATGATCATTGACAAATGTGCAGTAGATCACAAATAAACATGAGATGGTCAAACATTGGATTCCAAAAGTGAATATAATTGCTTCCTATACTCAAAAAGGAGAAGAAAAGGATTATGGAAACCATTTTTCCTACCTTAGAAGCCAAGTTATGGTCATTGGTTCGAGTAATTGATTCTTCTTCCTCAAAGTGTCCGTCTGAAATATTCTTTGCCATTGTTGGAGACATCACTGTAGAGGCTGAGATCTGTAAATTACAGACAGCAATTATCTATTCCCTTCTTCCTCTGAAACTTTCGTATGAATAATATGCATATGAAATGCAGCAAATACTTCATCACAATTCAATGCTTTATGAATCTTTTAGTAGCAGGGACAGAGGAGTAGAGCGACATAAGGTA
>JAOTBA010041739.1:0-14385 GCA_025629845.1 Erythroxylum squamatum
GAATTTTTCTCTTTCTTTGCACAAGAATAATTCACCACAAATTTCTCATTTAAAGTCAATTTTATAATTCAAAATCCTATTAAAAGAGCGGGGTCCAACAACTATCCTTTGATTAGACAGTATATTCATCCTCAGGCAGCTTAAGCTAAACCTAAGAAGTCAAAGTCAAAGTCAAAGTCAAAGCCAAAGCCTGAACTAGTTTCTGAGCCATTAACTTCATTCACTAAAACTGAACTAGTTAACAAGTGGAGTAAACCATTACAGATCAATACACCTCCTACTTCTCCACCAAAGGTTCAACCTTCCACCTCATCTATTGGGAAGGACAAAGCACCTTAGACAGAGTTCATAGCAACTCTTGAACCTACACTTACTGCAGAAGATTCATCTACTCAATTAGATAATACAGAAGCTTATTCTGAAGCCTTTGTCCCAACATCTGAAGTCTCTGTAACAATCTCTGAGTCATCATCTAAACAAATCTTTGAACCATCTTTTGATTCCTCAGTACAGCTAACTGATCTGTCAGAATTATCTCAAGTTTTGATAACTATGCCTGAACCTACTGAAGTTGAACTAGAAATAAGTGAAGCATAATCTATAAGTACTGAACCTTTCAGACCTAAACCAGCACCATAGGCAGGACCTGCTCAACCAGCTGTTCAAACTAAGCCTACTTCAGGACCTTGGTTCACTTTTGACGATCTACCCCCAAAGAAATGGAGAGATTGCTTAAATGAATTTGGTGCATAGATAGATATAAAAATGAATCGATTGAATAATCCATTACAGGTTATTTTGTCTTAGTTTACATCTCGTTTCACTGGTACTTTGCAAGAATGGTGGCAAAGTATTAACGACTATCAAAGACTTCAGTATATCCAAGTCACTACAGCCGGAGCTCTTCTTGGAATAATTCATAAGGAATTCATTGGTGACTTTTAGCTTATTGATAAGTAGATCTGTTAGGAATATTTTGCAATAAAGTACTGTTCACTTGACAAGCATGATTTACAGAAGCATTATCAACATATGACGGAAAGGTACTTTCTTCTTAATGATTGGAACAAACCAAAGTTGTCTGCCACTTAAAGCACATATGTAAAGATCCTCCACCTTTAAAGATTCCTAAGAAAGGATAACATATACTGTAAACAGATGCTAGTGAAAATTATTGGGGTGTTATGCTTCTTGAAGACATCAATGGCAACTGACATTATTGTGGTCATATCAGTGGCCAGTTTCGATCCTTTGAAAGCCATTATCACATCAGTTACAAAGAAATTCTACCTGTTAAAAGAGGAAATGAAAAGTTTTCTTTCCATCTCACATCATATCATTTTGTTATTGAAATGGATAACACCTCATTCCCTAAGATCCTTGATCAACCTAAGAAAAATCTTCCCAACAGTCAATTGCTTTGTTGGCAAGAATGGTTTTCTCACTATAAATTCTCCATCCTCCATATCAAAGGTCACCACAATACACTTGCTGATTTTCTATCTCGACCTACTAAACCTATAATATACCACTCCCATAGAGCATATAACCAACATGCTGAAGGATATTCGGGAACATACTCTACGAAAATGGCATGTTAAGACAATTAAAACAATTCTTTTTTTAACTTTTTAATCCATCGCACATATTATAAAATATTCCAATAATCATGTTGTTTCATTTTTATTCACAAACATATACAGTCTTAATGTCATTACATTTCCAAAATTCACATGTACAATATACAACAATTGAGAGATACGATCCTTGATACAACATAACTAAGACATTTGTAAGTACAACTTATCTCGGCACTGACCCATATCCAAATGCAGAAGTTACTTCAACTAGTCTAGCTAGATTTCTCCTGAATCTAAAAGAAAGCAATGTGGCAATTTTGATGAGTTTGCAAACTCAGTGAGTAAACTATCATCAATTTGCTCACTCAAATAGACATAAATGTCGCAAGTATATAACACAGTTTAATTAGTATCTCACATCATTCAGAATCAAATCTCATATATCACATCATTCAGAATTTATTACCTGATCGCAATATACATCATATTCCAACAAGTCCATTATGAATACAAACATTTCATATAATTATTTCAGGATAATCTAATCATCGTTTCATCTCATTCATATCATCCACATATACACAAACATAGCATATCATTATATCCACTCAATTCAGTCATTCTTTGCAAATATTTACATGTAAAGATATATATGTGCATATATATATATATATATGCAATGCACTTAAGACTCCACTTTCATTTTTACTTTCGTGGTGACTGAGTGCCTATTTAACTGTCCCATATCCGTTGCGAATACGAGACTCATTTCAGATGCTATCCCATACCCATTGTAGATACCGAGCTCATTTCATATACTATCCTGTACCCATTGTGGATACCGGGCTCATTAATCATTGATCCTGTGGCTCTGTGTGCACATTTATGAGCTTTAAGCTCCTTTTTCACTTTTGTCACTCCAGTCACAACTCCTTTATTTGATCATGTATATTAGTGTCATGAAATGCATCATTTCACATAATGTGCTATCAATCACTTTCATCCAGTGTACACAGTCATTTATCACTTTCATCGGACCTAAGTCCGACATTCAACATTCAGTTGAGCATATATTACCCAAATTCACATACACGTAGTTAACACTCCCAATACAGTCCCAAATATTAAACTCCTTGGAAAATAAATTGTCTGGAATCATCAATATCACAATTATATCAAAATCATTTCAATATATATAGATATAAAGATTAAATAAAAAAATTCAAATAGAAGCACATATCTAATTGAAATCACACATCTACGTTACTCACAGTTTACTCCAGATTAGCTATTGCCTTAACGATCCGACAATTTCTGGATGCTGTCGGTCAATTGTGCTTTTATATCATACAATACACACATATTTACACATTACTAACTTATTTAATCAAATAATTGCTCAATCTTACACATGTATATGTATTATGTTCAATGCATGCTCAATTGACTATCTCGGGTATGTATCCTTATTCATAATTCTTGATCATTCATTCATTATAACTTGTACATAACTTGTTTAAAATTAGGTTTATACCTTAACTAATTTTTGATCACTCTCAATTCATCAATCATACGATCACCAATCTTTTTCTAATGCTTTATATTCACACAATTTCCGAATTCTCATTGATTTATAAATAAGTCACATTGTTTATATCCTTTGAATCACATTTGCATTCATGGGAACATCCTTATACCATTAACAACTCATACTTCCCAAATTCATGTGCATTGATATCAAACAATCCATTCCTTAAATTATAACATCAATTAATAACCTAAACTCATCAAACACTTAATCAATTGATTCAACATCAAACTAAGCTCATTTTAAGCCCTAATCAATACTATATTTTTTTATTTTTCTTCAATTTTCAATTTCATTTCCTTTATCTAGAGTTTTGACTCTAGTTATAAAATCAATTGATTCAACATCAAACTAAGCTCATTTTAAGCCCTAATCAAGTCTAAAAGTATCAATGTATACTGTTTTATCCTTATATGTGTTGGACCCTGAACTTTTCTTAGAAGTTAGAACTAATAAATGAAAATTCTTGAATTAGAAATGATAGACGAGATTAAAGTAGTGAATGAGAAATGTGGATAGATTCATGTTTTCTCTTTGGTGTCTTTAGTGGATAAGAGATTATGAAATGGGAAGAATTAAGGTGAAAGTTAGAAGTAAAATGAAAGCAAAAATGAAGTTGAATATGTGTAATAAGTTGATGAAGAATATGTATATATGTGTATGTTCTGTTATTGGTGTTCATGATTATTCATGGATTATAATTTCTTTATGCATGATATTGAGTTGAAATGTAGTTGATAATGAGGAGTAAATGAAGTAGAAAGGGTGATCTTGGTATGAGTTGGGTTAAGGAAAGATTTCGAAACAAAATTGGTAGTTGATCTGGAAAATGTTCACTAAGTATGCTTCAGTCTTTTAGCCACAACTTTTTCTCTAGTTATCCAAACAAGATGATCATTGATTTGCATAAAATTAGAGACATATGACTACATTTCTTATGAAGACATCGAATTTAAATTCTATCTTTAAGAGTCTCAAAAATTTGTAATGAAGTTGAGAACTAGGTGTAGTACATTGGGAGATGAATGTAAAATTTGTATTCTAACTTCAAGGGAAATTCTGGATTAATCTAGATAGATTTAGACAAAGTTATCTTCTATAAAGTTGTAGGTCTTTCTTTTATTTTTCCAACGGTATATAGTATAAGAATTTTGGATTTTGGAGTCAGAGGTTATGGTCCTTATAAAGGGAGATGCTTAGGAGTAGGATAGTATCATCTGTGACGACATCATATCGTCTGTGATGATGTCATATCGTCTGTGATGACTTCATATCGTCTGGTGATGACGTCATATCCTCTATATTTGACTTTCTGCTTCTTCTTATGTTGACCGAAACTTCTTCTGTGCACTATTCGTTTAGTCCAATTTTGTCCTTCTAGAAGATAGAAACTGTCTTTAGGGTCTTCATAAAAGTTGTAGATCTTGAAGTCCTCTTTCGAACCATCCAAAGAACACCTTACTCCGATATCTATAGCGAAAGTTATGACAATTTTCCCAATTTGTCTGACTTTTCGTCTGGTTTCATTTAATGCTATCGTCTAGTCCATTTTTGACCCTTCAGATGATAGACTTTACCTTGAGGTCTTCATGAAAGTTGTAGATCTTGAAGTTTTATTTCGAACCATCTAAAGAACACCTTAATCTGATATCTGTAGGGAAAGTTATGGCAATTTTCACAATTCATCTGACTTTTCATCTGGTTTCATGTGATGCTATTGTATGGTCCATTTTTGACTCTCTGGGCGATAGAATGTGTCTTCAAGGTTTTATTGAAAGTTGTAGATCACAAAGTTCTCTTTGTAACAGTCCTAAGAATGATCTTAATCTGACATCTAGAGAGAGAGTTATGCCATTTGTCCCAAGATAGGTTCAATATGATTGAGGGCAAAGAATTATATTTGATTCTTTTGGACATAACTTTATCATCCGACCTTCAAACATAGTGATTCCTGAACCAATAGTTTTCTAACACATTTCTCTATCTCTCCATAGAATTTGATAGCATTTGGTACTAACTCGAAAAAGATAGTTTGAATCAAAGTAAGGGTATCGATTGGAAGAGTATGAATTGGATGTTTTACTGAACATACTTCGGTATTTTGATGATTTCTAGATCGTTAGAGCTCCAAATGAGATGATTCTTGTTTCAAAATAAACTAGAGACATGGAGCTACAAATGGTATGAAGAAATAGAAATATAATTCAGTCTCTGAGACTTTAAATTTTTGGATGGAAGTTGTGCATAGTGTACTGTTTCAATATAAGAACAGTCTGAAAGTGATTGTGGTAATACTTTCAGATTTCTAAACCAAATTGAATGATTTTGGTCTCATTAGAAACTTAAGATAACGAGGAAAACTTTCTAGAGGAAAGTGTTATGTTAGAATATTTAAGGGTGTTTTTTGCAAGACACTTGAGGTTAAAAGAACATAAGCTTATAAGGAATGATAAAATGGATTTTTTTGGACTCATTAAGGGTATAATTGGAAGAAGAAGTGTTGTCTTGCATTTTAAGAAGAGAGAAGAACGAAAATTGAAAAGAAAAAGAGAGAGTGTCATGAAGAAGAAAGGGACATACGAAGAGAAGAAGAGAAGGAGAGAAAGAAGAGAAAACAAGCTAGGGTTTAAATTTTCTTAGTCTTTAAGAGAGATTTTGGAGCTGTTCAAGAAGAGAAAAAGGTAGAGGAAGAAAAGAGCTTCCCTTTAAGCCAAAGATCTCTTCACTTGGTGAAGAACGAAGGAAATCAAGAAAGGCAAGAGGAATAAGAGAAGAGGCATTTTGAGCAAGTCTATATGCAAGGAAATCAAGGTGGGTTACATGTTTATAATAGAGTAAATAAGCCACTAATGTTTTCTTTGAATCAAAGAAGTTTAATATTTTCAATTGCATCATAAGTGTGGCATTTATTGCTTTTGAATGATTTGAGAAAGTGCAATATGTTGTTATATGAGTTGTGTGATGATTTATTAAAAGACTTTGAAAGTGATTTAAAAAAAAAGAAGAGGATAACATGTTTATGAAATCATGGTTTCGGCATATCTCATGTTTATGAAAAATCAAGTTTAAAAAATGTGTCATTTTGGGCAACAAGTTTACAAGTTATGAGATGTGTGTTATGTGGGTTTGTGGTGGTCTCCTAAGTTAAGTCAAGTGAACTTTGACAAAAGGCTTCTTCCGCCCGCTAGCTAGTGGTATGGAGCTCCTTCATGGACTCCCATAAGTTCACGGCTACGCAAAACCATTATGTGGGATTGCGTTAGTACGTTCTGTTCACGGCTACACAGGACCCTTAGGGGAAATGTGTAGTACGTTCTGTTTTGGATCCACCGAAACCATTTCTGATGTGCTTGTGTATTTATGAATTGTGAACAAGTTGAAAAATGCATAAATTGTGTTGTTGCGATCTTGATTTCATGACAAGAATTTTAACAACCATGTGTTTTATGATTTAATAAGAATTTTCTATGAGATTGAAGTTTTCGAACGGTTTTGCTTGTTATTTTTTATAAGCATGTTACCCACGAGCTTTTAAAGCTCACCCCCACTCTCTTTTCCCCAATTCAGGTGATGACTAAGAGATCAAGTGAAAAAGAATCAAGGCATCACTCTATTGATGCATATTTTGTATTTAAAGTCAATTTATGTAAAACAAAGATGTAATTGCATTTTGAGCAATTATTATTCAAGTGTCTTGTGTAATTTGGGGATTTTGGAATATTGATGTATTGTGGCTTGAAATGCCATTAAAGTTTGTAAAACTTTTATTTTATGAGGTTAATGAAAAATGGACTTGTGTATGGACATGAAATGTAAATTTGTATATGGATGACTATGATGGATGTTGAGCATGAATGGTTGGTATATATGTATATATATATACACGTCAGTGAGATATTATGGAAAAGACACATAGAAATGTTATGAATGATAAGATGTTATTGAATATGAGGAGTCACATGAATTGAGGTTGAGTGTTGGATGGATTCCAATTGGAATTTGAATTGTTTTGAATGATGTTGTAATAGAGGAAGTGAAGTTGGGATAAATTCCAAGTTTTCATTAGGGTAAAATGTGTATGCTGATTTCCAAGGGAAAACTGTATCGATCTAGGTATAATTAGCAAAGTTGTCGTAGTTCATCATTATAGCTTTCCAACGCTATAAAGTATGCGATTTTTGGATAGCGGAATGGAAAGATATGATTGTTACAAGTTATGATGTTGCTTAAGGTGTGTGTACATGACAACTATGATGAATGATAGGAAATTGGAATTTTGATGAACCAATGGGTTGATAATTGAGAGTTTTATGAGATAAATTTAGTGTTTGAGTTGTTATGAAGTGATTTGGCACTAGAAGAGTTGATTTTGGGAAGATTATGAGTGAATATGATGTTAGATTGGATGTAGGAAGCATTGGAGAGGCTTTGGGGAACCCCTATGTCCATTTAACGGACTTTAGGTCCATTTAACAGACCTTTATGGTTCAAAAAGGACCCCAAGCATCACCCATGTCCATTTAACGGACATCATGTCTGTTAAACGAACCTTCTCGGGTGAAAAAGTGCTCCTAAGCCAGTCTATGTCCGTTAAACGGACATTCATGGGACAACTTCAGTAAATTGTGATTTTTGACTCTTTTAGAGGCAGAATCTCACTTTGTAGTCTTCATTAAAGTTTTAGATATCAAAGTCTTCTTTCCAATGGTCTAAAAACGAAATCCATCCTACATCTTTGGTGAAAGTTATGATAATTTCTCCAAGACATGTTACTGCACGATTGAGGACTAAAACATGTTTGATTATTTTGTTCATAACTCCCTCATCTGACCTCCAAATGAGGTGATTCTTGAAGCAATGGATTTCTAGCACATGTATCTATCTCTCAATGAACATTTGTATCTTTTCGAGTTAATTTGAGAAAGTTTTATGGAAAGAAAATGAGGAATCGGTTGGAAGAGCATGATTTGGGTATGAACACGTTTTGGCTTTTTAAGCATATCTTGAGCTATAGAGCTCCAAATGAGATGGTTCTTGTTTCAAAATAAACAAGATAATTAGAGCTACAATTACTTTGAAGAGGTCAAATTGAAATTCTGGTTTGAAGATTTCCAAATTCTGTTCACAAATAGGAGAATCTGTTCTACATAGATTCAATTATAGCTACTGGAGTGTGATTAACTACTAGTAATATTACTAGTAGTAATATTAGTTGCTTTCAGTTGTGATTAAAGTTTTCCTTTATTGTCCTTCAAATGTTCCATGCCTCTGATCGTGCCAGGTGTGGTTTCAACTTTGAGGAGTAAGTGTGAATCTAAGACCATTGCTCCATCCATGCCCTTAATTATCATATCAAGTTGAGTGTGAATCTAAGACCATTGCTCCATCCATGCCCTTAATTATCATATCAAGTTGCCTATGTCCTATTGACTCTCCTTAAAGACTCTTCTATTTCTCTCTCTCTCTCTCTCTCTCTCCATAATATATATAGGCAACTTATTAGTGATATGTTAAATAGGCTATTTTAAGCTTCATTTAGAAATCTATGGAAGTTTATCCACACTTCAATGCCTTCTAGGTTCTCCTTAAGGTAGTGAAATCCACTTTAAGGTAGACCTTATTCCTATATACATTTTGAGATTATACTTCAGAAAATTATATAATTTGATGATTAATGCTTGAAACTATACAAATTACACAGTTTGTCTATGCTAATACCTTTAACTCTATCCTTAATGGGTAACTAGTCTTGATTATCATCAAAAATATAAAAATGACCTTAAGGCTCTTATATTGGTTCCATACTCTTCTAAATGACTTTACCTTGTTATGAGGTGTTCTAAATAGATTGAGATAAGATTTGTTAATCAATTCCCCTATTTCTTTACATTTCCATATTGTATAGTCATCTTTTCTGGGCTTGGATTACAATCAAACACGTTTTCTATGATGTCATTGAGACATATTATATTATAATTCCATGTACTTCCACTGATTATTTCATTGACCTTTACTTAAGAGGGGAGAATATACCTAAATTGTTGATACAGAGGAAACATGTAAACTTATGCCAGTTGTCAAACTAAGAATAGGTTTTATTTCCATTACCAATGAGTTGCACAACATTTTATTGCAATAGAGCCTTTAACTTCATCATTTGCTAAAACCTACAAGATGAATTAGTAGGTGGCTTAATGCTTTAGATGTTACTTCCTTACAAATAGTGTCTATGCGACCATTTAATCTATAGGAATTATTTGTCCACCAAGAGTTTACAAATCCTTTTTGTAAGAAGTATGTTATTGATTGCTCTTATTGAATTGATTCCTAGCTTCCCCCTTAATTATCATATCAAGTTGCCTATATCCTACTGCCTCTCTTTAAAGACTCTTCTATTCCTCTCTCTCTCTCTCTCTCTGTGTCCACAATATGTATAGACAACTTATTAGTGATATGCTAAATATGTTTTTTAAGCTTTATTTAGAAATATGTGGAAGTTGATCCACGCTTCAATGCCTTTTAGGTTCTGCTTAAGGTATTGAAATCCACTTTAAGCTAGAGTTTGCATTTGGAGATTATAATTGAGGAAAATAAACAGTTTGATGATCCATGCTTCAAACTATACAAATTACACATTTTATTTATGTTAATACCTTTAACTCTATCCTTGGTGGGTAACTGGTTCTTGATTATCATTTCAAATATAATAATGACATTAAGGCTCTTATATAGGTTCCGTACTCTTCTAAATCACTTTACCTTGTTATGAGGTGTTCTAAATAGATTGAGATAAGATTTGTTAATGAATTCCCCTATTTCTTTACATTTCCATATTGTATAGTCCTCCTTTGCTAGGATTGGATTATAATCAGACACATTTTCTATGATGTCATTGAGACATATTATATTATAATTCCATGTACTCCCACAAATCATTTCATTGACCTTTACTTGAGAGGGGAGAATATACATGAATTGTTGATATAGAGGAAGCATGTATAAGGGTCTAAACTTATGCCAATTTTAAACTAAGAATAGATTTCATTTCCATTACCAATGAGTTGCACAATAATTTATTGCAATAGAGTTCTTAACTTCATCATTTGGTAAAATGTATAAGATAAATTAGTAGGTGGCCTAATGCTCTAGATGTTACTTCCTTACAAATAGTGGTTATGCGCCCATTTAATCCATAGGAATTATTTGTCCACCAACAGTTTACAGAACCTTTTTGTAAGAAGTATGTTATTGCTCTTATTGAATTGATTCCTAGCTCCCCCTGCCCCCTACCCCGACCTTACCCCTTCTTCTTCTTTAGGACTAGAAACATACTTTCAACTCGTAGAAACATACTTTCAACTCACTTTAGCATGTAGGTGATTACTAGGGTCTCTTGGCCATAAGAAATTATTTATGGATTTCTTAATAATCTTGAATAATGTTACGGGGTAAAGCTAAGTGATTAGTCTAGTACATATGAACATTATTAAGAATATATGTTATTAACTAGAGTCTGCCTACAAATGATATATTTTTATTATTCTAGCACCCTAATCTCCTTTGTATTGAATCAAATGAGGGTAAGTAGTCCCTAGTGGTGATTCTGGTTGTAGAAATTAGTACCCCAAGGTACTTGAAAGGTGGTTTTTCTAAGTGGTGAGTCTGGATGTAGTAATTAGTATCCCAAGGTACTTGAAAGATGGCTTTTCTAAGTGATGAGTCTCGATGTAGTAATTGGTACCCCCAAGGTACTTTAAAGGTTCTTTTTCTAACTTTAAGTTTAAGTGAGAAGCTAATTCATCATCTCTCATTAGGTCTGGTCATGAGATGTAGATTGAACTCTTTAGCCTATTGATCTTAAGACCTAACATAATAATATCACTTCACCCAGATTATGATATGTTATCACCATGATTAAACTATAAACTAATAAGTAAATACCCATGAACTCTTAGTTTAGCTCCTCGATATACCTATGCTATCATTATAATTAAACTATAAACTAGAATCTTTAGTCTAAATGGTGGTGGAATAAGCTAGAGAGTTCTAAACAACAAATTATTGTGGATTCTATAATTGAGGTGGAGTATATTTTAGTGTCAAAGGTGGCAAGGAGATAGTTTAGAAGAAAAAGTTCATCATAAAACTTAGAGTGGATTCTAGCATTATTAAGCCAATAGTGTTTCACTATGATAATAAAGGCACCATTTATAAGCAAAGAAACCAAGTTCTCATCAATAGCCTAAACATGTATTCAAGAAGTTTCACTTGATCAGGAAGATAGTGGTGCAAAAAGACACAAGATTACAACGAGTTCACAATAAAGAGAATCTTACAATTCTGTTTACTAAGTCATTGCCTTAAAAGAGACATGATCGACATATGAATGGTTATGGTATTGGACACCCTGCCCTCGCGAGTAATGGGCCAGACGTCTTAAGTGACATGTGAACGCGTATCCCACAAGGGTGGCGTGCCCCCACCAGGACAAACACCAAAAAAACTCACTTCTCCTATTTTCAAACTGATTTTGGGAAGCCCCAAACTGGAATTTTGTTTCGACTTGTTCTGAACATTGTGGCTTTATGTCTCTAGTTTATTTAGGGATAAGAATCATCACATTTAGAGATTCCAAAACAAAGTTATGGCTGAAAGACTCGAACAGGGTCTTGACCTCAACTATATTGCACCTATCTTGGGGAAATTAGCATAACCGTCATTAGGGGTACCAGATTAAGATCATCCTAGGACGGTTTGAAATAGTACTTCAAGATCTACAACTTTTATGAAAACCTCAAAGATGGATTCGATCATCTAAAGGGTCAAAAATTTGACCAGACGATACAAGATGAATAGTGCACAGAAGAAGCAGAGGGTCAACTATAGAGGAAACATAAAGCAGACGAATGCAAGAAGTAGACGAATCAAGAAGTAGACGAATGCATGAAGCAGATGAATGCAAGAAGCAGACGAATGCACGAAGCAGACGAATTAAGAAGCAAATGAATGCACGAAGCAGACGAATCAAGAAGCAAACGAATGCACGAAGCAGACAAATGCATAAAGCAGACGAATGCACGAAGTAGACGAATCAAGAAGTAGAAGAATCAAGAAGCAGATGAATGCATAAAGCAGACGAATGCAAGAAGCAGACAAATTGAGAAGCAGATTTATGCACGAACCAGACAAATGCACAAAGCAGACGAATCAAGAAGCGGATGAATGCATGAAGTAGACGAATGGACGAAGCAAACGAATTAAGAAGCAGACGAATGCATGAAGCAGAGTCAACTTAAGACAATGCAATGCTTAAGACGAAGTGGAGTCAACTTAAGATGAAGCGGAGTCAACTTATGATGATGCAATGATTAAGACGATACATCCTTACAGACGATACCACTTAATACTCCTAACATCTCCCCTTCTAAGGACCATAACTTTGGACTCCAATGTCCAAAAATTTCCTACTATAAATCGTTGGAAAGCTAGAAGGAAGACCCACAACATCCTAGAAGGCACATTTGTCTAAATAAACCTAAGTTAATCCAGATCTTCCCCTAACGTTTGAACATGAACTTTTTCCTTATGCAAACTTAAAAAAATGCAATCTTCTTCCATTTGCATAAAAAGATAAAAGTTTTTACAAAGCTTTAGTGGGAATTTCAAACCGAAAATACATTAACATATGAAAATCCTAAAATACAAAAGATACATGAATCATGAGTTGCTCAAAATGCAACTAAAGCCTCGCTTTACAAGATTTGCTTCAAATACAAAACATTTCAAAAGTGGAGTAATGACTTGGCTATTGACTACTCGATCTCTTTCTGATCACCTGCTTATGGGGAGGAAAATGGGGGTGAGCTTAAAGCCCGTGGGTAACAATTTTATAACTAATAACAAGCAAAACCATTTACAAAATCATTTTTAATGCAGAAACTTCACGTTCATGCAAAAAGTGTATTTATCAATCTTATCAACTTATCATGAACAAGTAGCATATCAAACGGTTTGGGTAGATCCATAAACATGACGCACTACACATTTCCACATAATGGTCCTATGTAGTCGTAAACTTGAGGGAGTCCATAGAGGAGCTCCGTGCCACTAGCGGGCAAGCGAGAGAAGCCTATGACTTGGTCAACTTACACGTGACATTCTTGAGGGACTACCACAAACCCACTTAACACATATTTCATGAACTGAAATTAGTTTGCCCCAAAAAGACACGTTCTTGGGAACTTTTTTTTCATGAACATGAGATATTTTGAAAACTATTTTCGAAAACATGATTCCATAAACATGTTGATTGAGCCCAAGTTTATATTATTATTTGGCTGCATTTTCATAAATGTTAATGCACTTTTTGACTCCTGATTGTAATTTTTGCGCTTAAATTAGTTCCTTATAGTGAGCTCTTACTATTTGCAATTTGTTAGTAAAATTGTTGCAAATTGACATTAATTGCTTTATAATTTTTCCTAAGGACAATTGATACTGCAAATTGCTATTTTATATTGCAGGAAAAAAGGAGTCAAAGAGATGAGAAAGTCAACAGGGCGTGAGGTCCTTCACGCACGTCGCGGCACATGCAGACGAAGACACGTCGCGGCGTGAACTAGTCACCTCGCCGCGGCGAAACGTAATTATCACGTCGCGGCGCATCAAGAAGAAGGCACGTCGCGGCGTAAGCTAATCATCTCGCCGCGGCGCATCAACAGACATCAGCACGTCGCGACGTCCAACAATTTACACGCCGCGGCGAGCAAGCAAGAGCCGCACGTCGCGACGTCAATTAATCGACACGTCGCGACGAGCAGTCGGGTATCCGGACTTAAATTGGAAAATCCTCTCACTGTTTCAGCCCGACCCGCGACCATCCTATAAAAGCCTTGCCAAATTAGGTTAAGGAGATCGACAGACATTCGGACAGAGGAAGGAGAGTATTGAGAGAGAGAGAACAGAGAAGACAGACTCACCACCTCTACCCCCAGGGTTCCCTTCGGGGTTCCCTGGGAACAACTTCTGTATAGATTTTCTCCTTATTTTCACCGCCGACTTCCAGCATGGGTAGCTCGGATTCGTTGCGAGTTGTAAGGTTTCCGGTTGCTGTGCGTGGCTAGTCATTTCTTTTCTCCTGAAGATGTAGTGACGGCTGGAGTTTACCGAGCTTCAAAGGGGAGTAGCTTAATCCGTAGTTTAGCTATGATTTATGAA